>LBNU01016538.1:30975-81647 GCA_014162995.1 Artemisia annua | reverse complement strand
GGCGTGGACGTAGGGCAAGGACAAGTGAGGTCCTTGTAGCCGAACCACGATAAACAATCGTGTTGTGGTTTGATCGTTCTATCTCTTTACTTGCATGCTTTATATATATATTATGTTGTGTTCACATATTATCTTTGAGTTGGTCAAAGTATTTCCATTCATATAATAAAGCAAAACGTCAAGTATATCTTTGATTAAAACGGGTAACTTGTAAAAGATAATTAACGTAAAAAGCGGTAAACTATTCAACCCCCCTTCTAGTTTTCCACCTCGTCGATTTCGTTTGTTTAGTCTTTGACGTGAGTTCACTTGAGTTTATGTCGTGCCCTCACTTCACACACAGTGATACCAAACAAAAAACAATAATAAATGGATAACGAGAGATTTGGAGATATAAGATTTGGTATTACTTGTGAGTAGTTAGCTTATGGAGGATTTAGTTCATCACTGGGAATCGGGTATTAAGATGAGCCTTGCGTATAGAAGACTACACCGTTTCCATACCGATGTACCGCCTTCTTGATGCTGTTGTGATCTGCTAGATGACAGTCATGTCCGTTGTGTGTTATTGCTTTTGCTATGGCCCAGGTGAGTTCATAGCCCCTGTTTTATTGTTTTCTATTCTTTGGGGGAGAATACATGCTCTTCACTATGCTCTTCGTTATCTCTTCATCTTCTTGGTAATTTCTTGAGTATTATGATGATATTTGGTTTTCGTTATGTTGTGTCTTGGTATTATGTTATGATTTTGTTGTTGGTATATTATGATATGATTGTTAGATTGGTTATGTGACTGCTAGTGTGGCACTATCTGCTTTACTGCAGAAGTATGATAGAATGACCACTAACGCGGTATATAACTATAGTGTGCACCTATAGGACGTCTCTCTTGTTTGCTATGTTATGTGGTATTATAGGATATCGTTATGTCTTGGAATTTTTTGGCGTTGCGTATTGTTTTGTGTCTAAACTCTATGGACTCACCAGCGTAAGCTGACCCGTTTTAGCATGTATTCTCAGGTTACTGCGATAGCTTATTTCTGGAGGCGCTTGGCAAGGGGGCACGGTAATAGAAGACTCTGATAACTAATTGGGACCACTTTAATTATCTTATGGGCCTATTTCCGCACTATTCTTATATCATGTAAACTATATGCTTTTGGTAACAACTTTTATTTTAAATAAATGAAATGAAAACCATTCTTTGTACCTTGTGTTATGATACCAATATAATAGCACCCCAATGTATGTATGGTTCCACTGTACCCAATTTTGGGGGTGTTACACATAAGCCCAAAAAGCAATGAAATAAGCCAAATAATAAGCTATAAGCCGAACATAAGCTATAAGAAATAGTCCAAAACTTAGTTAAATTAAAAATCTTAAAGGTTTTAGCTTATTTGGGTCGTGTAGAACCAAATAAGCTCGACAAGCTCATAAACCGAATCAAATAAGCTATTAACTTATTCAAAATTTATTTTTAACCTTTTATAAAAACAACCAAACCACACAAACCAAATAACACAAAATTTCCTTAATTTTTTATTTATAAGTCGAAAAGAAATAAGCTCACCAAGAGCTTATTTGGTAGCTTTTTACAAAACCATTTGTACTTTGTTATTTCTACATATCAAAGATTAAGAAAGTTTAAAACTTTATGAGAAAAGATAGCATACCTTAAATAGTAGTTTATGAGTGATTAATGATAAAACAAAACCCCAAGTACCAAACTTTACTAACCCAAACTATTTTAATCAAAACCCACTTGTATCTTCGACTCTTAATCTTCAAACAAAGAAAGTTTTTGATGGTTTTGGTGTGTTTTTGTATGTTCGGCGAGACCCAAAAGAGGGGAGGAGAGGAGAGGCAAAATATTTTGCGATCTGTGTGTGTTGTGTGATGAGATATTTGCTAATAAGATAAGCATAAAAATGATCCACCAATAAAAATGTATCTTCCCCTCCAAGATTTGATTAACCAATGAAGGTATGGTTGTGGGGTCTCCTATTCCACTAACGCCACTTTAATTAAAATGATTTAATTTCAAAAGTTTAAGTGTGTTTGCGTGGCGGTCGAACAACAAAAACAAAGGGGGCCTTGTTTTGAAAATCTTTAGTTAACGAGTGTCGTCTTAATTAAATCTAGTCGTGAATTTTAAAACGTATGCGGTTTTTATTTAAAACGTACAAAATATGTGTTTTAATATAATTTAGAATATAAAAATAAAATGACATATAAAATATTTTACAAAAGTCCAAAATGACATAAACGAAAGTATACTAGGTTCAGTCTCGTGCCGGTACGCGTTGCGTGACATTTTTGTTATAAGCAGGATAACTTCCCGTAAAATGATCAATAATGTTTCAAGAAATAACTCAGAGGTTTAGCGAATTAACAACTCAGAAAAATAGCTGGTGACCTGTCGGTTACTTAGAAAATTTTACGTAATAGTAAAAGTTAAAAAGTAAAAGTTTAAAGTAGTAATTTATAACTATGGAAATATACCGTTTGTCACAGATTATGTGCAAACAACGCAACGACTTTCACATTTGTCTTCACAGAAATGCTGAAGGGTCACACGGTGCACACTAAATAGAACAGGCAAACAAAAATGAGAATGAAGATTAAGAGGAAATGAAAATATAGTGTTATTTTCATTTATGGGCTAAATGGTAATTAACCAAAGTATAATATTTATCCGGGGTACAAATTAGAGGGTAATAAATGACAAAATACAAATGACAAACCCCTTAGGGTTTGTGATAGTCAACCGACCCCAAGGAGAGAGTTGTTTGACTTCTTGTCAAACTCAAATACTTGTGCAACAAGTATTCTAGAAACCTGCTTATGAGCATATAAATACAAAGGTTTCCTAAGGGATTTCATAACTCTCCTCATAACCTTAAAAAAATCCCTATCCTCTCTTCCCTCTCTCCCGTGTGCGATCGATCCAAAATCCCAAAGGTTTTTCAAACCGAATTTGTTTCGTCCCTTTGGTCGATCGACTCAAATTCGATCCAATCGACTTCCCTGGTAGACTTTCTAATTGATTAGAATTTTACCCGGGTTTCGTGCTCTCCTAACTTGCATAGGTTCGGAGCCCTAGTTCTACTTGTGCAATAAAGGTGGATACCTGAAGTTATATGACTTTTCATATTCAAGAAACTCTAAGACGAGATCGTGAAGCATCTAGAGAGTGAAGAAGGTGTTTCGTGCTGATCAAGAAAAAGTCAAAGGAGGTTATAGTAATCCTAAACATCCTTTATACGTGTTAGAATTAGGTTATATCCCAAATTAGTATATCTAACTATTAGGGTTTTGGTATGCACGACTTTATGTGTTTTTATCCGTTGTGCATGTTTTATTGCCATGCAGATGACCACTAGAACCCTTAGTGGTATCAGAGCCACTCTAATCATATATAACCCCGTTAGGGTTCTTAGTAATTTCTAATATTGTCATAAAAATCAAATCTTGATTTGGTTATGCTATGGTTTGGTCGATTTATTGCAAAGGGTTAGCTACGGTTTTTGTTTTGTGACAATTAGGGTTTTGTCAATCTAGTGATTAAACTAGGGTTTCTATGTTTGCATCCATAATCGAAATACACAAGGGTTTCTAAACCCCTAAAGGGTGTCGATTTTGAGTTAGGATTTTTCTTTAGTCGAAATACACAAAGGTTTTCTAACCCTTGAGGGTGTCAACTTCTTAACATGAAAACTTTGTAAAAGTACCCGATCAAACATTGTGTCCTTAATTGGTATTGTCACAATTACAAAAACTATGATTTATTAGATTTATTTTTCTTGGCATGCAAGTAATCTTGGTCTTCTCATTCTGATCTAGGGTTTTAGGTAATTTTGGTAAGATGCAAATCTTTCAAAAACTATGTTAAAACAAATTATGAAAACCCTAGGTTTCCAAAGGTGATAATAAGAAAACAAGATTAGTGGATTAAAAATATTTCTCTCTCTAAAAGTTTCACCGAATTTTATCAAGAATTTCATCATCTAAATTTAATCTTACCATTGAATTTTATATTTGATTTTAGATCTTCTTTCTACTATTCATGATCTACACATTTCATATATATCGAGTTTACAAAAAGCGTTGTATATAACGAATAAGGTTAAGAAACTATCCTTACATGTAATATTCTTCATTAAAAAAAAACGGATTTGAATAAAACATTTAAAAAAAATGAAAAAAACTCGCCACGCCTCACGCCATTTACCCGCCTCATCTCATGCCACGCCTAGAGTTGACGCCTTGGGTATATTTCGTAACGTGTAGGTAACGCCTCACGCCTTAGCGCCGCAATGACGCGTCTTTTAGAACCATGCTAAGCACACACTGTTCATCCTCTTTCTCCAATATCAAATCTATGCATTTTATCCATAAAACTTACATGTAATCTTGTTTTCCGTCAGTCGAAATATCTGAACATGAACCAAAACCCCCCATCAAAATCTTCCACCAAAATCATATGATGATTTTATACGACCTAAAAAATCTAATAAAATTGCTAGTAATGAATCTAAAACGTCTTCTAAATCTGTGACTGTTGTCTCTAAAGCTTCACTTGTTATATTTAAGAAGGGTTCTCGTAAGGGTAGCAATAAGGATAGTAGCTCTGTTAAAGTGGGGAGAATCTGGATTATGTGGAAGAAGATGAGAAAGGTTTCAAGAACCTATTTTCGGTAAATAAAATGTAAAAAAACAAGAAAACAAAGAAGGATCGTACCAAGCAATTCATGAAAAACTATAAACACATAGTATGAATGAAATAATACCGTATTGTGTTTGATTAAAATTATCAAAACTTAAGTAAATATAAAAGTGTAACCTTAGAATCAATAATCTCAAACATGACAAAAGATATATGGTGCGGGAGATGGTGAGGTTCATCCTAATTGAAGAATAATTAAAGATTAATTCTTGTTATTGCTAGAATCAAAAGGTGCGTTTACTAGTTAATATTCGGTTAATTATTTATATGTTAAATTAATCCTTAGCTTCCGCATGTACTTGATAGAAACGCACAATTTTTTTCTGTGCGCGCGCTTCACATTTATATGATAGATAATTATATATATCATAAAAAAATAAGTACACGTAAGTGATGCACTTGTTCAACATAAAGGGTTTAATTGATTAACTATTTTTGAATTATTCAAAAGGATATATGAAAACAGATTGTTTAAATTTTTATTGTTAAAACTTATGTTAAAAATAAAGCAAGCTTACCATAATTAAACGGATAATTGGAAAATAACGACCACACGATGAATTTAAAAAAGATAACGCAGTTGAGCAAAATCCATGTACCCTCCACCCTAAATGGGCAATAGTCATTTTATAGAACACTAACAAGGTAGTTGTACCTGTCGCAACGTGGCGGGTACTTTCGGCGCATGTCTGGTTCTGTGCTTTTAGGGTACTAATTTTTAGTAGCCATTTTTCTGATTTAAATATGTCATTCGTGGTTGGCTAGTCATTGTGCAAGACTCATAAGTAATTTTAGTTGTAAGTTAAAGAGGTGACAGGCCAGCGGGCTAACTTACGAACCAAAATAAAGGGCAACAATTCTGGCAATATTATATTTGGTCGGTCCACGTAGTTTAGTATATATAGAGAGTTTAAATAACTTTATATTCAAATCGATGTTGCAAAATAAAAGAAGCCCAATATGAAGGTTGCCTTTTAATACATTTATTATTAGAAAAATATCCTAAGATTTCTTTAGAAAAAAGAATATTAATACTGACGAATTTTTTTTAAGCACAATTATGTTACAAAACGATGTTTTCCTTACCCCGCGCGTTGTAATTCTTAAGACATATTTAACTAAAAAGTTTAATACGTAAGTGCAATTGCAACATGTGTCATTAACATATGTTCAAGTGCTAAATAAAACGAAGTTTAGAGTTACAATTCTTAAGCTAACGGAATTAGTAACCAACTAATCTCATATCAGACTTGCCAAAAATCTTAAACAATCACAACACACGCCAACAAATCCCCTAGTAGTATTATACTAGTATATATAAGCTAAAAAAGAAACCGAAACACCATCCGTTAACCAAATCAGATGAAACCATAATGGGTTAAGAATAGGGGAAGCGTTCATTTTTAAAATATCTTTAGGGTGCGTTTGGTTGGGGTAAATTTAAGGTAATTGAAGGGATTTGAAATTAAAATTGCTTTAATTGTTTTGTTTGGTTCACAATAAATATGTGGGCCCAAGAATTTTCATTTCATTTCTTAAGGCCCATTTGGTTAGGGGTTGTGGGTAGGGGTGTTCATGGATCGGGTAATATCCACAATAACTGAAAACCGAAACCGAACCAAATTGGTCAAAACCGAACCGAACCGAACTAAATATTCGGTTATCGGTTTGGATATGGGTTTGGCAATAAAAACCGAAAACCGAACACCGAACCGAAAACAGAAAATATATAAATATATATATATATTTTTTATGGATTTATATAAAAAAAAATCACTAAAAGTCTTTTTTAGTATAAATATAACATTATTTGAACTTGAAAAAAAATTGTGCCTAAAATATATATAATTAAATGAAAAAATAATTAAAATTATGTAATTCGGTTATTCAGTTCGGTTTTCGGTTATAGGGGTTCGGTTTTTGGTTATTCGGTTCGGTTTTCGGTTCGGTTGAATCAAATTTCAATTCGGTTCGGTTCGGTTTTCGGTTTGACCCAGGAAAAAAATTAACCGAATAAACCGAATAACCCGATAACCGAACCGATGAACACCCCTAGTTGTGGGGTTTGGATTTGGGCATGATGTCTAAAATAGTTGTTTGGTGTGTGTGAGTGGGCCTCATTTTTGGGGATGAATACCAAATATAGTGGTGTGTAGAATTTCTTTAACCATTTGCCTCCTTTTACATTTTCTTTTCTTTTCATGCAGGCCCTCTATTATTCTCATCCATTCATAATTTCTTTATGTATTTTCAGAAAAGTAATATTTTTAAAATTTTGAATTATATTCATTTAAAATATAAATAATATATTATTTAATTGTATATTTTTCTCTCCTAATCCAATCCCAAATCCAAATTCAAAACCAAATCCTAATCCTAAACCCATCTACAAACCAAACAGGCCCTTGGCCATTTATAATTCTCTCCACATGAGGCATTTTTATTTCCTTGAAATTTTAAATAGCACTATTTAAATATCTCGAACCAAACGCCCGCTTAGCAAAATTAGAGACACCAACACTTGCTCCAAAATCCATCTGATGTATATTTGGATGAGAGTATCAGCCTTAATTTCTTTATATAGTTGCTTTATTACCTCAAACGACTTCTGTGGGGCTTCCTGCACATCCTTTTGCTTGGCCTACAGATTGAGCAATATTCTAATTGTAGCAATGCCATTTTTTAATAGTAATGAGCAAAGATCTTATCATTTGCCCCAAATTCTACTGATATTTGTATCATATATCTTTCGGTTGTTAAAGAATAGAAACGGAGCCGTGAAGTTTTGCTAAAGGGGAATTAAAAGATTATCACCTCATACAATTGAACCCGTGCGTTGCCATGTGTTGCAGTGGCGTATCTGTATTTCGAGCTTTTCACTGTCTTTGCCAATGCCTAGGTTCCCGCGCCTTTAGTGCAGCAAGTTTGGCATTGGTTTAGCAGGTGGCGTGCATAGTTTCCGCCATCAATTCGTTTCATCAAAGTTCACAATCCTAACACAAATCAATAATGGTTAACCCATGATTTTTTTTTAATAGCCCATTTATATTTTCAAGTAGCTATTTGCTCACCCATAGGTAGTTTTTGTAAACCAAGAATTAGTTCTAACACAATTTGTTTATTTGGTTATTAAACATCTAGAATTCCCATGATATCCTAATTGACATATTGTCCTCAAGCTGGAATGTTAATGAGTCAAAGACTTTTGGGCTTTTGGCAACAAAAAGGAGCACTTGAATAATTCGTTATGCATATGACAGATTAAAGATTAAATCTTTATCAAATTTGGTGAAGTGTTGGAGATGAGATTATCATGATGTTCAGCTGATATGTTGAAAAAAATAAAAAAATAAAAAAAAAATAAAAATAAAAAAAAAATAAAAAAAGACACCTGCATTTACTTTGGATTCATTAGAATTGTATTACCAAAAATCTTGCATAATGGACATCTTATATATAGAATGTGTCCAAACTTCATTATCTTGATCCATGTTTTAGAGTAGAATGAACCAGGTGCATCTTATGAATTTTCCCATCATGCAGGATGTTAAAGAAAACAACATCCTCGATTTTTTAGTGATGAATTAAGAAAAGGATATAAACCGAACAGAAGATATTCCTACACTGGTTTCCTTTTCATGAACCAAAAATTATGCCACAAAACTCTGAATTATAATCATAATAAAATTGTGAAACTAAGATTCTATGAACTGTATCATATAAAATTCTAAAAACAGTACCTTATAAAATTCTGAAACTAACATGATATAGTTTGGAATGGTTGGGGTAAGTATCTTTTAAAATTCTAAGAACCCTACCAATTGACATCCAACCCGCCTATATCCCCTATAGAATTTTGTATGACATTTATCCTCATAAAATGTTGTTATACAAAATTTAAGCTTACTCTCAGTGCTTTATCCAATATATGTTTTAAGTTACATTAGATATATATGGGACTAAATAAAAATTAAAAAAGAAAAGTGTTTCCTATTAGATGAATAGTTTGTGGTTGGCATCTAATAAGTTAGCTTACTTGTGTTTACCTGCAAGATATTATCATGCACAGACATGTATAGAAAAGCAACTCCCTCTCAAACATATTTAGCAACATGATCCAATCCTTTGCGAATTTTTGGAGAAAAATCTGTACACTCATTAGTCATCATCAAGATTTTGTTAATTTGTAAATATAATAGTTACTTCGACAATCATAATCTTCCAAAGTTTAACCTAAATGCTCAACATTGAAATACCGTATCATATCGAGTATACAACTAAATCATTTACAACCCTGACTCAGAATACATTTATCAAATTTGGTGCACTGAACTGCATTTATCTTTTTATACCAAACTTTAAACAAACATTACCAATCAATAAAAACCATAGTAACAAAACACAAAAGTCACAAACTGTTACCTGATTCGATATTATGGGTTGCAAGAATGAGACCGGCAGGACCGTTAGAGACCTCATCCAGCATAAATGAAGCACACCCATTGTAACAATCATGTGTCTTATTTATACTATTATGAATAGGCGACTAAACTCCCACCGAATTCGCCAACGGGCTCTCACTCCACATATAAGCACCTCTTACTAACTTAAAACCAACTGGCAACCCCATTTTATCAGCAGCTTTCTTAGTCTCATACAGTCTTTCACCAAAAAAAAAAAAAAAAAAAAAAAAAAAAAAAAAAAAGGAAAAACAAAAAACAAAAAACAAAGGCTTTTCGCCTTTGCTGTACATCACAGCAGCTGAATACGTAAATTAGTCGATACCAAGCTGAATGGAAGTGTGTTCTGCATCGATAATGGTTTGCATCTTTATACACGTTTGAGGAAATAGATAAATGAGACATATTAAACCCAAAAACAGGTTTTATGAATTTTTTATCGTCTCCGGGATGTGCTCCTGTTGTGTCTTCATATGGGGAAAAGGTGTGGAACCCATGACGCCTTTTTAAGATGTGTTTGTATTACTTGAGTCATCCTGCAAATATTAAAAAATAAAAATGTGAAATGAGCTTTGAATTAGAAAAAAGAATTGATCTTAATGTATGTGAAACACATAACGTATATGTTCAGCAATATCTCGAAAATTTTACAATTGAGGTCGGGAGAGGTTTCACAGATTGATAGTAATGCATAATTGCATCGTAACAAATAACTTTGCACGAATCATGTGTGGTGGCACAGGATCTTTGAAATGTGGCACTTTCTCATCTTCAATCTTATCCTTAGCAAGCTCTTCGGATTTCAGTTTCTCTTGAGGCAGCTTCGCGGCTCTGGAATATCTGAAGTAGCAAAAACACATGGGTTTCACTCTACATGTGTGGCAAGCTCCATGGGCTGCACCCTCCCATGACTTGCATTGATCATTACAGTGTCTTGTATTTCCACAATTTCCAGACCATGTCTTGCTTGCTTTCTCGCATAATTCTCCCTTCATGGCCGCAATTTCTGTAAGACATTATACAAAATGAAATCTTTTAAAACAAACCTAATTAAATGCGATATATAAGTAGAAACATGCAATTTTTGTAAAGAAAAATGATTGACATGGAGTGCACTCTTTCTCTCTTCTCATATACCTTCGATAACAGGAGCATAAACAGTGTGGATTGCTTAACAGCAAATACACACTAAGCCAGTGAAACAAATAAAACTATGAAATTATTTATTACACATTTACCCTTTATTTTGTGTTTTGAGAAAGCTCTAAGCTAATAACCTCGTCTTTGATATTCCAGTAGCACACCTATGACAATCAGCCTAATATAAAGTGGTAATCTTAGATGGTTACCTTAGTAGTCATCGCAAACATATATACTCACCCAAATAGAAGGAAAACAAACCGGTTGTCTCAGATAACTTACTTCTCCCGTGCTATTCGAAGAACAGGTTTTGGACTTGTTTCAAGAGAACTTAGATAGAGCATCGTATACTCTAGAAAAAAACATGCAAAGAGTCATTTAAAGTCGATACAACACACACCTAAAACCCCATAATACAACACCCAAAGACCCAATAAAACCCCTTTCAAATTTCAGTTTTTAAACAAAAACAACAGATCTGAAATACGAATCACATTTTCACTGGTTAGTCGTACGCGTGGTTCAGTTTGCTAGTTTCAGCTATGTGGACCATGCTTTCACATCCCACCATAAAACAGATTATCTACAACTTAAAAACCCCATAATCAAACAATAATCTTAAAAAAAAAAACTCTTAATTCATCACTCAAACCAATTGCGCCTGCAGGAAGCCGAACCCACCCGAAATCGTACTCATGATGACCCATTTCAACCCAAATGCAAAAAATTTATAAATTAATTATGTACAGCCAAGACTATCAAGATTTAAGCAATCACACATGACACTCGCAACTTCATGAAATAAACACGGCAATTATTCTTTTGATTAGTGTCACAAAATAGCATCCACATTCTTCTATAGATGAAATGTTTTTTAACTTAAAACAAAGTCAGGAAACCACATTGAAGCAAAAAATAACCTCAAACACGAATACACTGCGAAGTCAGTTTCAGCCAAACGAACCTATCATTATAATACGCTGCGGTTCCGTTTTCTATGGCCATCGAACCTATGAGCAATGCAATATAATATGTGTGTCAATAACATTTGTCAGATATGTCTATGTGACTACGTATATGTACAATAACTTATGTTAGTTACCTCAAAGGGATCAATCATGTTGTAGAATTCCCAGCGCCAAATAAACCGGGAGAAACTCGCCAACGTCATCTCTACTGTACCCCAAACGTAATTTGTGTGAGATCATGTGTTCCTTGGAAACAAAACTCCATCCTTTGCAACCTGCAAGTTAAGATATGAGATTCTACATGAAGTGGAAGTGGTGACGTTTTCGACTATAAGGGGTTGTTTGGACTTGCTTATTAAAAATGATTGGCAACATGAGAATACAAAACTGTAAGACATTCTTCCATCTTCATCTTAGGCCTACTTGATTTGATAATAATGTTTCTTCTATCTTCTAAATCCCATAATTGGACCCCCTAAATATCATAATTTCGATCTCTTGCGTAATTTTTTTCTTGTCTCTTTTAACAAACAATAACCAAGCCTCTTCTACCTTCAATTCCTAATATCCGAATGGTTTCTACTGCTGCAGATGAACTGATGTTAAATTGATGAGCAATGTATATTGATGGTGGATGAAAAGAATTATGCCAAGGTTTAGTCAAGCCCTGTATTTGGATAGGGAAGCGATTTGCATGCACATCAGCCCCTGTATTTGGACAGGGAAGTGATTTACATAAACAATTTTTGGATGTTCTTTTTTTATGCTTTTAAGTAGTTGTGTCAAAACCCTCATTCTGCTTTATCTTCGTGAACTGTGAACGTGTCAATCAATAAATTGAGTGCGCATCACTTTCCATTTGGATAATGAGATAACTAGAGCACATGCAATTAATCAAAAGATTAAGTGAAAAGTTTAGTGGGAATTATAAAATAGGTAACGACTTAGGATTAAATGAGAAAAACTCTTAAAATGAGAAGGATGAGAAATAACTATAACCACATATTAGATATGCATCGACTTGAATTAGATGCATCCCTAACCTTTTAGATGGACCCTAATATATTTTCTAGCTAAAAGTTAGATGCATATGCATATATTAGATGCATTTTAGCAAGTTACGAAAATAGCAAGTTACGAAAATCCTATGTATTTTTCGTCCTTTGCGGGTCAAATTTGTTGCAAGTACTATTTTACACCGTTTTCACTTCAAAATTACTTTCGAAACTAATTGGGATTCATCTAAATAAATAGAGATGCATCTAATTCAAGTCGACGCATCTCAAATATGTGGTTATAGTTATTTCTCATCCTTCTCATTATAAGTTTTCTTCTCACTGGATCCTTACCCAATAGGTAAGAGATAACACACTATTATATATTTTATTAATTCTCTTAAAGTATTGATTTGTGAACAGTCATTTGTTCGCCGATCTTTTATTCACAAATGTTATATTACGAGTTTTGTAGCTCGCGCGTTGAGACGGGATGAATTGAGATTAGTTTTTTGCGACTATGTTTTTGATATCAAGACTATGTTAAGTCAGTAAAAAAGAGTGAAAGATTAGTTTTTAAACCCGCACTTCTCGACGGGACATTTGTCAACACAGAAAGAAAACTAAGCCGAAGTTGTATTATTGTAGATTATGAAGCAAAATAATAAACAAAGCTATATGAAGTCACCAGTAAAGAGTATCAAACATCATACAAATCAAAACACATAAAAACTTTGATAGATCATGTAGTACAAAACTCTCAAGAAGCTTTAAATTTTAATGATATTTAAAAAAAGTTTGTCTTCAAAAGTCCGGAAACTTGAGTGGAGGCGGCAACATGAATAAAGTTGTTCAGATTATTGCTGAAGAAGGGTGGGCAGGCAAACAAAGCCACTCTCGGTTGGACGCTTGATCGCTGCTTATCTGATCACATTAAAAGTTATGACATTGATGGTGATAATGGTAAATGTATTTTAGTTTTGAGGAACAAAAATACTAATTCCATTTTCTAATAGGATTTCACATTCATATCAACAAAAAGCCAAGATCAGTTATAAATGGACTTATACAAAGAGAGATGGGAAACAGAAGAGGATATGGCAAAAAGAATTTGCACCAAATTTACATTTACGACATCCTCTTTCGTTTCGCATCTTTCTTTAATTAAGCGCATTTTATCTACGATATTGTCTATACAATTTGCAGGAGTTCGGTCGCGGTTCTCTTCTGGTTTATGTTAACCAACGTTTACCTCTGAAATCAATCATTTTATATTTAGTGCATGAACGAAGGTGGAGATACTAATGTTGGCGTAAAAATGATGGAGAGATAGATATAAAGGCTTTCTATGATGCGTACAAGGAGCATTTTCGGTATTTAGAAGGTCAATTAAGGTTTTCCTCGGTAAAAAAACTTCTTTTTCCAAGCATCATAGATAACTTTCATCTCTATTTCTCTAATCCCTTTCATGCCGACGTTAGTATGTCTACTTGATATTAATGGAAACTTAAATATAAACATGAACAATTTCTTTATTAACAATGTAAGTATATGTATGCCTTGGCTCAGATTTCGTATGGGCTGCAAAACTTGGTCGTTGTGGAAAACTAGGAGGGGAGTGGAATAGTTTTTGCCATTTTAAAAGTTCGTTTTAGGAAATCTTAGATTCCTTTGCTTGATGTGAAATCGACACGACACACAAGTAAGTAAATGCAATAAGTAATAACTAAATACATGATAGAAATGGAAAGAGCAAACCAAAGACACGATGATTTGTAGTGGTTCGGCACGAAGCTTCCTTTCTCACCCTACTCCACTCCCCGAGTACCCAACTAGAGAGTTCGTAAGCACTATATCAACAAGCTCCCTTTCGGCGGAGAAAACCTTACAACGTCGCTTAAATTCTTTACAGATACTCAACTAAATATCAAGTCTTTCCCAAGGCAAGACCAACCTTTCCTCTTTATGTACTTTAAGGCCTAAAATACTAACCCATCCTTATACGTTAGTGTATGATGATGACTAATAACTTTGGTGTATGATAGTAGAGTATAATGACACAACAACAATAGAGAAAGTTAAGCAACTATGTATACAAGTACACTTTAACAACTATAACACTTAGAAGCTTGAAGATCTTCTTGTGTTCTTCACTTGTAAACAAAGTGGAAATTAGTGGATCACTTGTGATGAGTTATATAACAAGTGGAATGATCAAAGAGTGTATAATAAATGATTGGAAGTTAGTATGTGAAAAAGATGCTAAAGAAGTATGCAAAAGGATGAGCCAAAAGTGTGAGAAATGGGCTCTATTTATTGGCAAAAATTGCTGCCTAAATTTTTGCTTCCGGTGGATCCTTAACTAAGGATCCGTCTGTTTATTTTGAGGATCCTCCAAGCGTATGAAGAAACTATTTTTTCTAATATGTTTAACTAGTGTTTAACCAAGAATCTTTACAAAAGGTTATGCTTCTAGAAGTTTAATTTTTATTGAAAATTTACTAGATTATGTTTAAAGGTGTTAGATTCCTTTCTCAAAATAGCCTAATCACTTTGTTTCATTTGGTTAATCTTTTGTCTCATGTGATTAACAAGTGACTAGTTACTTAAGCATGGTTTAACTTGGAAAACATTTTGTTGGGTGAATTCAGAGCCCAAAGTCCCTTAGTATAGATTTGAATGAAAAACACCCTAAGTGTATACTAGTCCATAATGTTAACATCAGGGAGTCATCCTCAAGATCTGAAGAAGAAAAGACTCATCAGAACCTGAGGCGGGACTCAGAGAGTGACGATCAAGAACCAAGATTTGGATGATGGAGTCAGAGTATGATGATAGTAACACTCTGACTCCCTGAAAGATCTTCTCAAGCATTGATGTTATCTAAAGACTTGAGTGCCTCGGATGAGTAACTAAGGCTCAGAAAGTCTAGGTAAGAAACTTCTTGGGAAGATAAATTCAAAGCACTTATCAAAAGTCAAAAAGTACTATAGTTGGTATAAAGTACAAATAGTTGTCAACATTGTTAGGCCAAAAGAATTGTTTGTAGCCATACTAGGAATAGAAGCTAAAGTACAAAGTGTACTTTACCTTATCAAAAGTTGACATATATCTTTTACCTCACAGGTATCCACATTGTTCCCCGCCTATAAAAATAGATCATTGTAAAGAAGGCAAAGGCATCTCTTGTATTAAAATTTGGTAGCATTTTCAAGAGTTCATTTTTCTTCTCCAAATAGAATTAAGTCCTAGAGTTTAAATATGTTGGTTAGCATAGTTCTTACTTAAACACTTAAGTTTTTTGTTTAAGTTTAGTGAAAATATCAAATACATACTTGTCATTCAATCCTAAATGTTGTTCCGCAAACACTTGGGTATAATTCTTTGATATATATCTAATAAGAATTAAGCGTTGAAAATCTTGTGCTATTACTTAAAAGTATTCTACTTCTTATACAAGTTTTTCATTACATCATTATTAAGCATGGAACTTGGTTAGGTTAACTTTCTAGTTAAACTAACCATATAAAAGGAACATCACATTTTTTGCCAAAAAAAAGTGTAGAGTGGTGTAGCGAAATATTGGTGACTATGCAAAATGCTCCCCTTTGTTTAGGGCAACAAGTAATCGAGCTATAGAAACATGCTACAAAACAATGTTCGTATACGAGCACGTGTATGACGATCATCACAATATCACAACCACAATATGTAAACAACCACAATACACAATCAACCATAATACACAATCACAATCATGACAAACAATGCATGAAGACACAACAAAGCATGATAACACAAACTAGATAACCTTCATTTCATTATAAGGAAATAAAGGTAAAATTTGACAATAAAGTCAAGACATTCTAGAAAATTAAGAATAACCAAGAAAACAGTGAAAAAATAGTCCTAATAGTTAATATTGCTACAATAACAAATATCTAGTTTGGTGGAAGGGTTGGTGGTGCATGTGGAGCTTCAAAGTGGTGTTGGATGTATGAGAAGATCAATTTAACCCTTTCCTAAAGCATTCTGATGGTTCTCTGTTATGACTATAACACATTCAATACATGTCATGCAATTATCTTTGATTTTATTGGAGTGAAATTTCAAAGGAACCTCTTGGAGATGGGGGTTGTTGTGGTTCATTTTGAGGAGGATTCAACCACTTGGAAAATCCCAGAGGATGTTGATGAGAGTTGTTGAATGCGGGTAAAAGGTTTCTCCCTAAGATTAGTGAAGGAGATGATTGTGGTGGTGGTGGATGAGAAGTCCCAGGAGGAGCTTCATTGATGTTATTGATGAAAGGGCTTGGAGGTTGAAATGTGTGTAGGTAAGGCTCAAATGGTGACATTCTTTTTGTTGGAGGAGTAACAAGCACCTAGACATTAATTGGTAAAGGTGAGTTTGTGGAATGAGAGGTGGTGAAGGTGAGTTTGTTGAATGAGAGGTGGTGAAGGGTGAAGAGTTATCTCTTGGCAAGGATGGATTAGAAGGAGCTCTAGGTGCACTTGATGAGTGTTGAGAAGGTGGTGGAGATGGTGTGGACAAGCTAAAGTTGTCTTCACTTGAAGTGCAAAGGTTGATAATGTGAGGTTTTCCTACCTAAATTCTTGTGGTTTTCTTCTTCTTTTTGATGAGTGTGGAAGAAGAGTTGGATGAACAAGTCATAGTGGTGATGAAGAAGACGATGAAGATTGAGATTTAGGAGGTGCAAATGTTAGTTGAATGAGGAGGATGATTATAAAGAAAAAGTGATGTAATGAATTAACCTAAGGGTTTTGGATTTAGTGGGTTTAATGTTTTATCCTAAAGATTATGGAGGAGGATTATGAAAAAGCAAAGTTATAAATGGCATGAGGTGTGGCAGCATGGACACGCCTCAAGCCTTACGAGCCATGGTGAAGCCTCGGCGTTTTCTAAGGCGTGACTAAGGCGGCAAAAAAATATTTATAGATTTATCACTTATGTTATAATATCATATTTCATATGCATTTAGACTACTATATTAGACATTTACACTACTACTTATTATACAATTACCAGGCCCAAATATCAAATAGCCTAAATTCTAAATACGGGTTCCAAATAGTTACTAACAAAAAAAATATGGTTCAAAAAGTGGCGCCACGCCTTACCAAAAGGCGCGTCTTTTCTCGCCTTTTCCCATGCCACGCCTAGAGCAGCCGCCGAAGTCCATTTTGTGGCAGCGAGGCCATGTCTCGTGCCTTGGCGACACCTTAGCGCCTTTTAGAACACTGTGAAAAAGTGTGATTATTGATTTGTGAACAGCTTCCTACACTGCAATCCAGCTCACACTCTAAAGTGCCACTCTAAACCGTTGTGACCCAAAACCACATTTCTTGCATTATAAGCATTTCTAGCTTGCATTGTTATTTTATATTTTATTACTATCATGAGATTATTATATACATATATGCGGTAGCACATGACCTGAGACACGTCCTGAACCCGAACTCGAAAACTATTAGGCAGTATTATGTAAGGCTCAAGCCTGCTTGTGGGTTAGATGGTTAGGCCATTAGGCCGTTTTTACTTTCTTATTTTGGAACTCTTTGTGTGTAAGAATATCCCGTCATGATGAATTTTGTTCTGTCTTTGAAATTTTACTTATGGTCTATATTCGGTATATAATTGATAAACCAGCCACGTACGAACGTGTTGGATAAGATATCCTTAACATCACATCAAACATTATACAACTCATCAAACACACTTATATATTCTAACAAAACAAATGTACGATAAATCATGTTGGATAACTTGGTCAAACTGAAGGTCAACTGAAGTCTAGGGACTAAAGCTGGACATTCCAAAGTTATTTCAAGTTGTAGCTGAGTTTAGCTAAAGTCTGAGGGCCAAAGTGTAACATGGGGCTATATAATCTTTCATCCGGATCTAGGGTTTCACAATCTCTCTTTTTCATCTCACACAATTGTTGGTTTTCTCTCTAGCCTTGATAGTTATAGTCTTTGATATCATTCTTGATATCTGTTAGTTTGACTCATTGTTTTGTATTCTACATCCAATCTCTTTTGGGTGTATCTGAGTGTTGAGTGACTGTTTGTAGTGAGGTATTGATTGGTGCCCTTCTGAAGGGGATTAATCATTTTCTTTTTTATTGTTGGTAAGCACCCAATTGGGGACTTATCTTATTGTGTTGTTAATAAAATTACACCAAGGGGTGGTTGGCTGGGTGTATATTGAAGTGTTTTGTGTATGTTCTAAACCATTTTTACATGATATCAGAGCCAGGTTCAAGAAATTAGTGGTTCAGACTTTCTAGGGTTTCTAGGGTTTGGATAGTATTTGGGGGTTTCTTGAATTGATTGGTTCTGGTGGTGATTGAGGTCGTTTTCTTACCAGCCGTTGTGTTCTTGGATCCAATTGAGGTTTTTTTGGTAGTTTTGTGATGTTCTTGATTATGGTTTATACAACCCTAATTTGAGAATTTGGGGGTTTTGTTGTTAGTGATATTTGGGACCGTTTTTTATCACAATTACACTAGACTAAGTGAATCTAGTGTGATTGTGGTGTATTCCGCTGTATTTCTTGGATTTACCCCACTGTAAGTATTTTTTTTCTTCCCTTAAGATAACAGTAATTTGGTTAAGAAGGTGCAAACGGGTTGGTTAACTCCTTGACCTGCCACCATTGAGTGGTATGGAAACCTGCTTTGGCCAATCCCAGTCTTCTTGGCTGGTTACTTGTTTTTTCTTGGGTGTGAGTATTTTATTAGTTTCATTAGTTTTCATTGTGAGTCTAGGTCGCTGGAGTTTAGGATTTTGGGATATATTGGAAGTTGGTTGAGGTTTATTGGTTGTTTGATTGTTATCTGTTTTGTTTCTGTTTTGATTGTCTGTTTGGTTAGTTGTTTATTCTTGTGGTTGCTTGTTAGTTAGTTTTCTTATTTATCTGTTTGGTTGTTCTTGTTTGGTTGATTGTTTGTTTGCTTATTTGTTCTTGATTATCTGTCATTATGTTTGGTAGTGATCCTAGTAGTAGTAGTACACCTGTTTTGATTAATAATCTTGATGTTGGTAATCCATTGCATGTTCAAACCAATGATAATAGTAGTTGATACGATACGTATATATAGATATATAGCACGGTATCTCCGAGGATAGCACGGGTAAATATGTATCCCCGGGTCGTTTTTCCGACGAAGGCTGAATGGAGCTCGTTGGTTCGTGATCGTGAATCGTGAAGTGAATGTGAAGGAGGTTTATGGGGAACCCTAAGCTACAATTACACTACGAGTAATTAAAATGCACAAATAAGAAAACACGTAAACCTAACATGTATTTAAGACTAAAACGAAAGTTAAACGTAAATTAAACGTAAACGCGCGATAGAAAAAGTAAATTTAAGGCATTACTACTCCTACGGTTATGAAAATGATTTTCCTACATTATAAAAGACAAAAGAAAATTTTGGGAAAAGGAAAAATATTTTTTTTTGATTTATTATTTAATTATTATTAATTAAAAACTATTTTTAAGTAATTAAAATATATTAAAAATACAATTTAATATGAAATAAAGCTAGAAAAGTGAAAATTTAATTTTCAAAATTCTAAAATATTATAAAACTAATTTTAAAACAGAAAACTAATAATTTTTTGGATTTTTATTAATTTTTATTAATTAAAAAGGATTTTAAAAGACTTAAAAACTACTTTTAATTAAAAGAAATAGTAAATAAACTTATAAAAATCTATAATTTTGAAGAAAACTATAAAATATTATTCTAAACCTAGGAAAATTAAAATTTTCTAAAAATTAAGCCCTAATAAGCAGTTTGTGCATATAAGCAGTTTAAATAAGCACTTCAAATAAGCACTAGAATACACCAAAAGCTCAGGTATAGTGTAATAGACCTAAACAAACTTAATTCAACTCAAAAAACTCAAATAAGCCCAGGCCGTAAGCCAGAAAAGCAATAAACAATATGCATAAAAGAAGCCTAAGGTACCTACTTCTAGCTTAATTTTAAGCACCTAGATAAGCTAATTACTGAAACCTAAAGGTAGATTCTTGAAGCCTGTACTACAACCTATCTATAAATTAAAAATCAGACATAATCATTAACTAGAGAAGGAGAAATTAAGCTGAGAAAATGATGGGTTGGGACAGGTTGTAACTGGTACAGGGGATGCAAGGCCTAAAGAGGCTTTTTCAAGCTCAATAATAAGCTACTAAACTAAAAGCCAGAAATACAAAATCTGATGGATTATTAAGATAAGCAACCAAAAAAATCAGAAAATCATATTTTAAGCAATTTGAAACACATTAAAGCACTAAAAATTTTATCTGGTGTAAAGCCTATTGAACACTGTTTTTTGGTTTTTTTTATTTTTTATTTTTTTTATAGGAACTGACAAGCACTTAAAAATAAGAGATTTTTGAAAAGACAACTTTTATGAAACAAAGATTTCAGCTGTGAATAAGCAGAAATTAAGAGCAGTTTAAGCTAAAATTAAGAAGAACAAAGTTGGAAAACTAAGGATCTACTAATTAAGCTAAAAGCTGAAAGTAAAAAGAACAAAAGAGCTGTTATAAGCAACCTAAAAACACTAATCTAATCCTAGTTAAGTGAATCCAATGAGCAGATAAGGGTTGATAAGCAATCCAGTTGAACCAAATAAAGCAAACCAAACACCCCTAACTGTCTACTAGCACGTCTCAAACAAGCAGTCCAAAAGCACAAAAGGCCCAAATAAGCATAGAACACGCAAGATAGTACTCTAGGCTATGTGTGAGCCAATTTTTAGACCAAAAGCTCACTTAAACAAGCTGATAATAAGCTAACAAAAAGCTGTCACAGAACAATAGTTATATGCACAGTGCATAAAACAGCTTAACAAGGCCTATTTGATCTGAATTTTAAGCTAGCAAATCTATGAACTAGGTTGCAAAAGCTATTGAAAACACAAGTTTAGCAACTAATTAACAAGGAGAATCATTTTTGGGAATTCCCTACTTGATTTGATGCACAAAATATTACTTAGTGTTAAGGCTTTTTGAAACAGTTTAAAGTGTGTTGACTGATGCAAGATTGAAAAGAGTAAAGTAATCAAACACTTAATATGCAGGATTATGCTATATGTAGAATTAAACCAGAATGACCAAAGTTAATCACCTAAATAGCAACTGATCTTGATAATGCAATATGAAGCTAAACGAATCCTAAATGACTATCTGATGCAATATTTTGAAAAGCAAAATGGTCAAAAACTAGTATAGAACAAAAACCTAACATGTAGAATTAGGAATATGCATATTTAAACTAACATGAGCAAATTTAAACAACTAAAATGAACCTAAGTTGAATTAAGCAATAACTTCCTAATGAAACAGTTGGATGAAATGAATCTTGAAAACACTTATGCAACTTCTATAACTCTAGCTGAAATTACTTAAAACTTATGAAAACTACTCCTAATATGAGATTGAAACTAAATCAAATTCAAGAATAGGTCCTAAAACAGCTTTGGCTTAAAAAGTCAAGCTGTCCCAAACACCCCTTATACTAGCAGTTTATACTATCTTTTGCAATTTTAAGCTACAATTTAACAACCTAATGATCAGACACTATTACTTGGCTAAATTAAAGGCTATTTGAACTAAGAAATGCAACTCATAACAACAAGAACTCAATATGCAGTTTAAGGCTAATCTAGGTAGTAGGATTGCATGGTTATACTAGAACATGTAAACACACAAAATAAACATGAAATAAGCTACAAACAACTAAAATGAATAACAATGAGCAGATTAAGACTATGTAACAGTAAGTAAACTAGAAATGCAATAATTTAAAGAGGAGACCTTACTTGAAAATGGTAAGGATAGAATTTATGATGCTAGAGCTGATATAAACTCACAAAGAGCATTAAGAAGCTTTCATGAGCTTATTAGAGTGGAACTTTGAGCTTGTAACAGCTTATACCACCTTACTACATTTTTTTTAGTAAAACTATACAACAGAAGTTTTTATATAAAACTTTAGAACTTATCTCAATTAGCTTAAGTGATAAGAAAGGAAGAGCTTTTGAAGGAAATTAAGCTAGAAAGTAAATTGTGCAATAAACAAAATTAAAAGAAGAAGCTGATAACTTTATTATATTTAGAGCAGATTACACTATTAAAAAGCAGAAATACAAGATGACATAAACTAAATTTGACATTAACTAAACCTTAATTTATACCTAAAAACTATCCTAAAACTACCCGAGTACAACCATGAATCACGGGTCCTATTTATAGGCCAATAGAGGAGGTGGGAATCTGCCAGAAGCTGCCAAAAGTAATTTAGGGTCATTGGATCATTATCCCACCAGCAGTTTCTTGAATTCCATCATTCTAAATGATTCTAGACCTTGGATTAGCTTCCAGGCTGTTCTAACCAATGGTATTGCTTCCTTTGTCCATGTGGCATTCCTTATGCATTATTCTCTCTTTCCTTGTCATGTTTCTAGAAGCTTGGTATGGGTAACTTTGATGGTGAAAGGTTATGTAACAGGGATGATGAATAGTGAATGGGAAGGGGTAAAAGAAAAGGGTGCGTGTGATTGTTTTGGTTATTTAGTTTTATTATTTTGACTAGGGGTGAAGGGTTTGACCATGGGATCTAGGTTTTTAGCAAATTTGAATAGGGTCGGGTATATGGACTAGATCCGGGTTTATTAATAAGGGAGTGGATTGGGTTTCATAATGGGATTGGGCTTGGATTGTGTTTTGTTTTGGGTTTAAATTGGCAGATTTGTAGTGAAGTGTAGTAGTGATAGGTTTAGGTATAAGTATAAGGACCATATTTGTAGCTTGATAAAATCCAAGGACCATAATTACCAAACTTCAAATATTAATCCAAGGGCCACTTTTGACATTCTTTGATTCTTCAAGGTCTTGTTTTGCCAATTTGAGCTTAAATGTGAAAAATGCTTCCCCGGCCTCGGCTTTTTGGTCTTTTTCCATTTCCCGTGCTCGTGTTGTCATTTTTGGCTCGGTTTTGTCCATTTCTCACATATCCATACCTGCACAATCAAGAATACAAAAACAACATATATATGGCATTTTTGGTCGGTTTTTGGTCATTTAAATCCGTTTTATAAGATAAAAGGTATGTGTAATTTAACACATACCAGTAGTACTGCTTCGATTCCTTTTAAATTGTTAGGAACTGAGAATTATAGGATTTGTTCAAGTGCTATGAAGTTAGCTTTACAAGCTAGGAATAAAATTGGCTTTAATGATCGTACTTTCTTAAAAATCTATATGCTACTAGTGCTGTGTTATCTGCTCAGTGGGACAGCTGCAATGCTATTGTTCTTACTTGGATCATGAATTCTGTGCAAGATGTTTATCTTGGTCTTGTTTATTCTGATAATGCTGCTTCTGTGTGGAAAGAATTAGAAGAAACCTATGATAAAGTTGATGGATCTGCTGTGTTTATTCTGCTTCAAAAAATTAATAGTGTTAAACAAGGAGGTAGTTCTGTTGCTGATTATTATCATAGGTTAAACTCTCTTTGGAGAGAATTTGATGCTCTTACTAAATTGCCTAAGTGTATTTGTGAAGTTAAATGTGCTTGTGATGCTAGTAAGGAGTTTTTGATTCATCAACAACTCATGAAACTTATGCAGTTTTTGATGGGCTTTGATGACTGTTATCAGCCTATCAGAAGTGCTCTTGATGCAGGATTTCTGACCAGGTTTTACTATTTGTAAAGTCTCGTTTCTACCCTAGGTCTACCTTATGCACTAACGGACAGAGAATCCGGTCGTGTGTAGGCTAGTGATGGTAATTTCGAGGTCGTCCTAAGAGCTATGTGGTGCGGATTATATCTAAGTCTAATGTCACTAATTAAAACTGAATTAAAAGTAGAAATGATTGATTGTTTGTTTAAACGAAATGAAATGAAAATAAAAGCGATTAAAAGTGAAGTTGTGAGCAGTAGGAGAGAATGTGCTAACCTAATTACTCCTCCTATATTGCTTATAGTCATGTCTCCTATTAAACTAATCTCATGCTTTAGGTGGGGCGGACATATATCACAAGGTTCATTTTGTCAAGTTCCCTAGTCTATCTCCCCCGAATCCTGCTGGGAACCACAAGCACTACCCCATGCTAGTAAGCCGATGTACGGTAGACGGGTTTGAGTCATTAAGTGCCACTACATGCTAGACTTATCTTATAAGGTCCGTTGTCACGATCATAGACCTTACTTTAACTTCTTAAGTACCTCCACTTGCAAGGTGGTCCTATGGTCAATTCTCACACATGGCAGTATGGTCAGTTGTCATCCCAACCATTTCCTCGCAATCTATCAGGCTATTGTCCTATGGTCAATTTTTCTAGCCTACTAAATGGACTGAGGTATCAAGTCAATCACATCTAGCGTAATAGATACAAGCAAGCTTATAATACTACCGAAACTAAAGGTTCATAAGATAAACTAAGCATGCACACACGTAAAAGCATTAAGAAAAGTACGGAAACATGATTAAAGCAATAAAGGAATCATAATTAGGCTAGCACTAGAGGTGCTTAGCCGATCATACTGAATTGAACACTCAAAATGATGTTTATACAAGCCATTAATTCGAAATGTAAAAGTAAATATGAAATGCTAAAACTTATGGAATGTAGCGTGATTTCTCCCTTGGAAAGGCTCCATATGCTGCTGTAGAAGGGCCTCCTTAAAGCTCCCAACGATCTCTGACTTTGTGTGTGAGAAAGTTGCATGACAAATGCAGAAATTAGGGTTGTATTTATAGGCCCGATCAGAGCTATGGCGTAACTGAGAAATGTGTTACGCCGTAGCTAGTGTAATCTTATCCGGATCTGATGGTTACAGCGTAGTCGATGAGTTTTTACGCCGTAACAAGGATATTAGGGTTTCATCTACGTCGTAGTCTCCATGTGTGTTACACCGTAGATATTTTCTCGGATCTAAGATTATTCTCGTAGTCGTCGTTACGCCGTAGTCCCAAAGTAGAGTTACGCTGTAAGTTAAGTATTGATCTTGGACTACTCTCGTACACGTTGCTACGCTGTAATTCCAGAGTAATGTTACGGCGTAGTCTTCTAATCTGAGGATTCATCAAGACTTGAATATGTTACGGCGTAAACCATAAATTTGGTTACGCCGTAACTCTTGGTCCGCGTTGACTTTGGTCTTCTTAGTTGAATTCCTTGCTACGGCGTAATTGAGAGATGATGTTACGCCGCAGCTTCTTCCAGCATACTTGGATTTGTTTATCTTTGCACGTTCTTTCCATTTTTCTCGTCTCTTTAGCTCCTATGCTCACTTGTAACTTGGATACAAAATGTAAAGAAATCAAAGTATATATCCATATAATAAGTAAAATACATGAGCATAATAGGGGGAAATTGACACTTAAATATCAGGATTATTTGATGTTATCAAATATCCCCCCACTCTAACTCTACTTGCCCTCAAGTAGACCTTATTAGAAGTATTCTCAAAAAGATATCCCCCAATATTACTCGGGAAATATGAATTTAAAAGTATCATATGCTAGAATTTCACAAAGCCAAACACCTCACGAAAAGGGGAACAAACACTCACTCTCTCTATATTTTAAGTGTCAATTTTTGGGGTGATCACTCATTGCACAGTCATAGTATGTATTCTATCATAGGCTTGACAGTTACACAAAACTCCCCACTAGAGCTAAGGTAGGAACAACCCTCGAAGACAACATTGGGTGAACACATATAAGGTTAATGGTGTAGTGTCGTTACTAACATGCTATGGCAAAAGCGACAAAGACATTGATACATGACCGGAACGCTGGGCAAGACACCAATACCTGCTCGATTCCTTTGCCTAAGCATGATTCACAACTAAAGGGTAGGAATAGACATGGGATTTCACAGAATGGGTGTAAAATGAAAAATAACAAGCAAATAGTCTAAGCCTACAACTAAGTCATCACCATTTACCGTTTGCCCAAGGTCTATACTTCGAAACGCAAGAATTGGATCATAGCAAGTAGATGTGCCATTAGAGGACGTCATTATGGCACATAACTTGGTCTTCATGTTGGTGTGGAAACAATCACCAACTCATACCATCAAAATCTGACCGAAGTGGCCTCTTCGATACTAAGTCTTGATGAGCTCATAATCAAGGTGCTATACAAGGGTGCACCATTTATTTTAAACTATCTACATACATAATTTCACATTTTTTTGAATCATAATTAACAATATATAGATCCCCCCCCCCACTTGAGATGAACAATATATGAGGATTTGGGGGGTCTTCAAATGATCTTCAGTAATTAGTCTTCGACGTAGGCGTGATTCCTGAATTCTTCCATTTAGACCCCGGACTAGGGCAAACAATGACTTCCCAATCATAAACCAAGACTACACGGTAGGCTAAGGTGTAATGGTGTATCGAAACAATATATATAAAGGTATAAAACAAAAACAAAGGCTCAAAAGGGTGTACTAAGGGTATCTTTGTTAAGATCGTTTTAGCTCGAGGTTGTTTAGACCTCATCTAGGGATTAACACAATAATAATGATTAAGCAAGATGCACAGCGGAATATAAGAATATCATTGTTATTGAACAAAGGTTTCTTCATCATCATCTCTACTCTAACAATCACCAACAGCCCCAATGCTACGTGATCAAGTGTAGCACAGTTACCTACTCTAACAGGGATCATAAGATCCTTGGGGCTACACACTAACACAAACTAGTCTAGGCGTTTACATGAACTACACGCCCTAGACCACACACACGCTTTCCTGGAGTTTACATTGTGACACACATATATGTAAAACTTATTCCCTACCTCTCTTTATATACTAGAGAGTTAGGGTTACAAAGAGATAAACATTAGAATACAGAGAAATCTTCCTAACATAATAATATTATCCTGTAATCTTTCTTGTCTTTGAAGTTTTCCCCTTTGTCACTCTAGTCCTTCATCTTTCATGTATTTTGACAATATCAACTCAAGTATAAATCCCAACAATCTTGCACTAAAAATGAGTGCAACAAAAGGGTTTACACGGGGGTCGAGAAGTCGAGGTGACTAATCGATAAACACACACATATAAGGCTATTTGGGTGATAATCCTAAAACATTGCCTTCTAAAATTGTCCCTTCCAAATGTGTCTAGCACATTACTCGTCTATGATCTCGAAATGATGTAAAAGCCAAGTTCTAAAGTCTACAAAACTA
Organism: Artemisia annua; assembly: GCA_014162995.1. Classification (NCBI taxonomy): domain Eukaryota; kingdom Viridiplantae; phylum Streptophyta; class Magnoliopsida; order Asterales; family Asteraceae; genus Artemisia; species Artemisia annua. The sequence goes on along the minus strand of LBNU01016538.1, from coordinate 54,107 downwards.
CTGGCACACTCAATATTTAGGTGGATTTGGGTAAACAGGGTGAAACTGAATAGGTTAAACCTCACCATATTAATTCAAGGGTTAAAAATGTGCTTGGCTAAGGTCTATTCTAATTCGGTTAAGAAAAACATGTCAAAATTTTAAAAATGGCAAAAATTTTCAAGATAAACGAGAAAATTGAGGACAAAATAAATTTCAAGATAATTCTACTCCCGTCCCCCCACTTGAAATGTACAAATTCCCATTTGTACTAAAAATTAAGTAAATGTGAAGAGAAGGTAGAATTAGAGCGAGAACTTCCCTGAAATTTGCTCCATAATTGAAAGAAGGATCACGAGAAATCTTCGTGCCTTCAACTAGCCTCCATGAGCAAACTTCATATCCTTGAAATCACGACATTACCACAAGCATAAATCTATAAAAAAAGAAAAAAAAAGAAAAATTCTAACTCACTTTTGTAGGAATCACGGTTGCATTTAGCATATGCAACATGCCTTTTAAACCACTTGGTGTCCCAAGTGGACGAGTGTAGTCTCGTGAGGGTTTACAGGGAACACACCCACAAAGTTCATTTAGTTACTAATACAAGTTTGATATGTTTGAAAATATTTGAAGGATTACACCTCAGAGAGGTGTTACGGCATAGTCATGAAATTGAGCTACGCCGTAATCAGTACAAAACCTGGAGTTAGTAGCTACGAAAGAGGGGTTACGGCGTAGTCGTACGACTGAGATACGTCGTAACTGCTGATCCGAGAGCATCATTATCTGTAGTAAATATATTCTCTCATTTCTCCATGTTGCAAAAATATAAAACAAACATACAAACCAACAAAAACAAAAAGAAATGGATAATACTGGTTGTCTCCCGTAAGAGCACTTTTTTTATTAACGAGTCTTTAAGTTAGACTCATTCCCATAAGTAATCACGTGGGAGGACGGCAAACATGCCCAAGCTCATCCATTTCCTTCATTAAATTATGTCGTATCCAAGCGACATTTGTTGGAGTGCGTAGAAACTCCTTCTTGTCCCGACTCACGATCTTAGTAAATTGCTCATCGAGACCAATTGCATACCTAGTGATCTCGAATGTTTCAGCTTGAATAGGTGGTGGCTTGTTATAGGGTCTTCCAAGCAATTTGCACCTACTTTTTTCATAGGCTTCATCATCCATATTCATAAACCCATCGTAACCTTGCAAATCAAGGTAGTCTACTAATCTTTCAAGATCATCATCGTCCGATTCTGTACCCTTTTACCAATCTTCATCAAGCTTATCTTCAATTAAGTTGAAGATTTGCCGATCTCTATCTTCATTTGGACTTGTCCCGCAAGCTTGCCCTTCATCATCATCCGAATTCTCATGCTCTTCCTCGTCCATACTTTTCGTATGTTCTTGCCAAATTTTCTCCTTAGTCAATTAGTCAACTTTACCATACTTGTTTTTTACCCAATCGTTGAAACTTAATCTATTGACCCACGGTAATTCGCATCTCTCACTATCATTAGTGGACCTCCAGTGATAGGACATATTCCCAATCCGTTCTTTACTACTTCCACCATTGCCCTCGTCTCCATAGGGATCACATGATGCCCAAAATGATTCCCCGTTGTCATTACTGATTCTGATTCTCTCACACCAATGTTCTTTACCTATCTCTTTCCTATGGTCTTCTTCTCTTTGTAGGTGTTTAGTTTCATTATCGAGGAATGGGTCATCATTGGTGACACGATTTACTTCTTCCCAAATCTTCATTTTCTTTTTTCCACTAACTTTACCGTAGACGATTTGTAACCATTCTTCGAAAGTTATCGTCCCTTTCCATTTCGGATTTTTCGTGAATTGATCAAGAGTCGATGTCCATAGGTGCTTATTACCTTTCAATCTTTCTTTATTGCCACCTGCATCACAAAGCTCTTTACTCGGGTCACATGAAGGCCATAGGTCATAAAACCATCTATTTTCAACCGGGAAGGACACACACCAATGGTATCTCGTTTCAAGCATAAATGGAACTCTAGGTGGCTCCTTGTGTTTTACGGATTCCGCTCCGGGGTTACTAGTTATAATCTTGAGCTCTTCGTTTCTCACTGTAGCGTTCTTGACGACACACTCTTCCTCAGGTTCGTTGTTACGCCATAGTTGTATAGGTATGTTACGGCGTAACTCAGTTTCGTTATGCGAGGATTCCTTGGAAATAGTGTCAAAACGTTCTTCGCCTATTGGTACCGCCACACAAACCTTAGCCTTCTCTATTATAATCTGTTCTTGCACATCTTTAGATAACAGTTCGATTTTAGCCTCGAGGTTCTTTAAGGTTTCGTCATGAGATTTGAGATTAGTTTGAGTCCCCTCCTGAAAACTTTTTAGCCAATGTTCTCTTTCAGTCTCTCTCTTAGCCAATTCTTCCAAGAACTTGCTGATAGTTTCTTCAATAGTGGGTCTTCTTTCACTATAGGGCGGTCTATTGATAAATCAGGAATTGAATCCCTGTGTTCCCATGTGATATCCATTATTGTTGCCCTGAAAGGGTCTTCCGTCCCCATACTTGACTTCCTCGATTTTTTTCTCATCTTCAGTTAATGGGCAATCCTTCGCAAGGTGAGCTCCTTCGAAAATATTACATCCAACTTGGATAGCGTGAACGCTTTCCTTGAGTTTCTTCATTTCCCTGCCTAGATTCTCAAGTTTATTAGTAAGAGCATTCATACCTTCCAACTCTGCGCCATTACTTCTGGTGCTACCTCCATCGTGCCACTTCTGAGAGTGGTCGGCCATATTTTGAATCACATCGAGGGCTTGGGCAGGAGTCATTCCCGGAATAGGTCCTTGGGAGTCGATCATCTACCTTGTTGCGATGTTAATGCCCTTGTAAAATAGGTTTACCTTCTGTTGGCTGTTCAAGTCATGTGTCGGGCACCTGTATAAAAGATCATTGTACCTGTCCCAAGCTTGGTACAATGTTTCGTCAGCCTCTTGTCTGAAGTTATGAATCTCCTCTAACTGTTTTGTCGTCCGAGAGGGAGGGCAAAAGCGTTGAATAAAGTTCTTTTTAAGGAGATTCCAAGTGTTGATGGTTCCGGATGGCAACCTATCAACCCATCTTCTTGCGGCTCCAGAGAGTGTCATAGGGAATACTCGGAGCATGATTGCATCGTGAGAAACACGTGGAATATTAAAGATGTTAGTAACGTAAAGCACATTCTCCACGTGCACATAAGCGTCTTCCGTCTTGAGTCCAGCGAATGGTTTCTCTCTCAATTCTCTCATAAACTGCGGCTTAATTTCAAAGTGAACATCCACTCCAATCATTGGCCTCACAAGGCTTGGTCCTTGCTCATCCCTAGTCATGGCAAGGTATTCTTCCAAAGTCAACGTTTCGATGTCGATCACTTCCATGATTCCTGAAACTTAAACAAAAATATGAGAAAAATAAAAATTAAAAATGAAAAACTTAAATAACAATCCAATTATAGCTCCCCGGCAACTGCACCAAAAACTTGATGCAGGATTTCTGACCAGGTTTTCTTATTTGTAAAGTCTCGTTTCTACCCTAGGTTATGCACTAACGGACAGAGAATCCGGTCGTGTGTAGCCTAGTAATGGTAATTCCGAGGTCGTCCCAAGAGCTATGTGGTGCGGATTAGATCTAGGGTTATTAGACACAAAAGTTACTAAAGTTTGCCAAAAAGTGCGATTTGGTTACTAAAGTTTTTTTGGTCACAAAGAGGTTACTCAAGTAAACGGGTTTGTCATTTGGGTTACTCAAAGATTAAAAATGTTACATAAATGTTACTGCAAGGGTGGGCAACCGGCTGATTACCGATTCCCCTTGTCCACGTCAGCACCATAGTTTAAAATGTTACAAGGAAGTTACTATAGTTTACGGGTTTATTGAATAGGTTACTGAACCTTANTTTACACTTTTCTCCTTCGCATATCTTTGTATATTTTCGTACATTTCTATCTGTTTTTATACGTTTATGTACGTATTTCTCTCTTGTCGTACTTTCTTTACATTGTTTTATGTTTAGGTACGTTTTTCTCTCTTGTCGTACGTTTTTCTCCAGTTTCGTACGTTTTTGTCCATTTTTGTACGTTTTCATCTGTTTTTCGTATATTTTCATAAGCTTTCATAATTTTTTATTACATTTGTGTGCACATTTATACGCTTGTGTATGTTTCATACATCTTTTTACGTTTTCATACTAGTTTTACGTTTTTCTACACCTTTGTATGTTTTATATGTTTGTATGTTTTATACTTGTTATGTTTTATACGTATGTAAAAATGTCTATAAAAACGTGTATAAAAAATGTATAAAAATTTGTGAAAACATGTAAAAACAAACAAAAATGTATGAAAACGGAAAAAACGTAAAAAAACAGAATAAAAATGTCTGAAAATGAAAAAAGTAAGAAAAGCATATAAAAACGTAAGAAAAACATACGAAAACGTAATAAACTTGGCGAAAAGGTATTAAAACGGACAAAAACATATAAATGCGGAAAAAACGTAAGAAAAATGGACAAAAACGTAAGAAAAAACGGACAAAAACGTATGAAAACGGAAAAAACGTAAGAAAAACGGACAAAACGTAAGAAAAACGGATGAAAGTGTAAGAAAATGGGCGAAAACGTATAAAAACGAACGAAAACGTATAAAAACGTATGAAAACGGAAAACCCGTTAAAAAAAGGGTCAAAAACGTAAGAAAACTTTAGTAACCAAATCGCACTTTTTGGCAAACTTTAGTAACTTTTGTGTCGAATAACCCTTATATCTAAGTCTAATATCACTAATTAAAACTGAATTAAAAGTAGAAATGATTGATTGTTTGTTTAAACGAAATGAAATGAAAATAAAAGCGATTAAAAGTGAAGTTGTGAGCAGTAGGAGAGAAATGTGCTAACCTAATTACTCCTCCTATATTGGTTATAGTCATGTCTCCTATTAAACTAATCTCATGCTTTAGGTGGGGCGGACATATATCACTAGGTTCATATGGTCAAGTTTCCTAGCCTATCTCCCCCGAATCCTGCCAGGAACCACAGGCACTACCCCATGCTAGTAAGCCGACGTACGGTAGACGGGTTTGAGTCATTAAGTGCCACTACATGCTAGACTTATCTTGTAAGGTCCGTTGTCACGATCATAGATCTTAGTTTAACTTCTTAAGTACCTCAACTTGCAAGGTGGTCCTATGGTCAATTCTCACACAAGGCAGTATGGTCAGTTGTCATCCCAACCATTTCCTCGCAATCTATCAGGCTAGTGTCCTATGGTCAATTTTTCTAGCCTACTAAATGGACTGAGGTATCAAGTCAATCACATCTAGCGTAATAGATACAAGCAAGCTTATAATACTACCGAAATTAAAGGTTCATAAGATAAACTAAGCATGCACACACGTAAAAGCATTAAGAAAAGTACGGAAACATGATTAAAGCAATAAAGGAATCATAATTAGGCTAGCACTAGAGGTGCTTAGCCGATCATATTGAATTGTACACTCGAAATGATGCTTATACAAGCCATTAATTCAAAATGTAAAAGTAAATATGAAATGCTAAAACTTATGGAATGTAGCGTGATTTCTCCCTTGGAAAGGCTCCGTATGCTGCTGTAGAAGGGCCTCCTAAAAGCTCCCAACGATCTCTGACTTTGTGTGTGAGAAAGTTGTATGAAAAATGCAGAAATTAAGGTTGTATTTATAGGCCCAATCAGAGCTACGGCGTAACTGAGAAATGTGTTACGCCGTAGTTTGTGTAATCTTATCCAGATCTGATGGTTACGGCGTAGTCGATGAGTTGTTACGCCGTAACAAGGATATTAGGGTTTCATCTACGTCGTAGTCTCCATGTGCGTTATGCCGTAGATATTTTCTTGGATCTAAGATTATTCCCGTAGTCGTCGTTACGCCGTAAGTTAAGTAATGAGCTTGGACTACTCTCGTACACGTTGCAACGCCGTAATTCCAGAGTAATGTTACGGCGTAGTCTTCTAATCTGAGGATTCATCAAGACTTGAATATGTTACGGCGTAAACCATAGATTTGGTTACGCCTTAACTCTTGGTCCGCGTTAACTTTGTTCTTCTTAGTTGAATTCCTTGCTACGGTGTAATTGAAAGATGATGTTACGCTGTAGCTTCTTCCATCATACTTGTATTTGTTTATCTTTGCACATTCTTTCCATTTTCCTCGTCTCTTTAGCTACTATGCTCACTTGTAACCTGGATACAAAATGTAAACAAATCAAAGTATATATCCATATAATAAGTAAAATACATGAGCATAATATGGGGAAATTGACACTTAAATATCAGGATTATTTGATGTTATCAGCACTTCTCACCAGGGATCCACTCCCTGATGTGAAGGATGCTTATACTACTATTTCCAGAGAGGAGTCTCACAGAGTTGTTCTTGAGAGCTCTGGTGTTACTGAGTCTAAAATGAATGCCTTTTCCTTTAATGCTATGTCTTTTAATAATTCTAATAGAAGAGGATTTAATAATAATAATAACACCAGAGGTAATAACACATATACTGCTAATAGAGGACCTAATCCTAATTTCAATTGTAAGCATTGTGGTAAAATTGGTCATACTATTGACAGATGTTTTGAACTTGTTGGTTTTCCACCTAATTTCAAGAAAACTAATAATAATGGTGCTAAACTAACTTACAATGCTAATAATGTTGATGCTAAAACTGTTGATAAGCAGTCCTCTGTTAATACTTCTACTGGTTTTGCTTCGGAACAGATGATAAAACTGGTGTCCTTGATTAATGATACTCCATCTGGGAGCATACAGGCTAATATGGCAGGTAATGCTTCTTTCTTTAATGGTAATGTGTGGTTTAATATGAATTTCTCTAAGTTTTTTGTTGCTAAGTCTGGTATTATGGTTAAAATTGTTACTTTGGGTTGGATCATTGATTCTGGTGCTAATCAGCACTTAACTGTGTCTATTGATGGTATGTTTAATGTGGTTGATGTGTTTGGTTTGAATATTACTGTGGGCCATCCTAATGGTACTCTTGCTACCATTAGTCATGTTGGCAATCTTAGATTAACTTGTAATGTTATTTTATATGATGTTCTTGTTGTGCCTAGTTATTATGTTAGTCTTTTGCCTGTGAACAAACTTATTAGAAATAGCAAGTTGTTTGTTGGTTTTGATGAAGATAAATGTTACATTTAGGACTTGAAAAGGCAGACTGTTCTGGGGACTGGTAGTGAATCTGGTGGATTGTACTTGTTTGATATGCTTAGTTAGTAACAATTCTGTGAGTATATCTAATATGATTATGTGCTTTAATGTGTCTAAATATCTTTGGCATAATAGGCTTGGTCACCATGCTGACCAAGTCTTGTTTGTTCTTAAAAATGATCTTAAGTTGTCTAAATCTGTTCATGTATCTGCCTGTGAAATTTGCATAGGGCCAAACAAACAAGGGAACCTTTCCCTTTAAGTGATCACAAATCTAAGAGAATTGGTGAACTTGTTCATCTAGATTTGTGAGGGACTTATAAAGTTTCTAGCAGAGAAGGGTATAAGTATTTTTTTACCACTGTTGATGATTTTTCAAGGGCAGTTTAGGTATATCTTCTTAAATCTAAAGATGAAGTCTTTGATGTCTTTGTGTCTTTTATAAAACTTGTTCATAATCAATTTGATGTTTCAATTAAAACTATAAGGATAGATAATGGAACTGAGTTTGTTAATAAGAAAATGTTTGATTTGATAAAAGACTTGGGAATCATTCAACAAACTTCTTGTACTTACACTCCTCAACAGAATGGTATTGTTGAAAGGAAACACAAGCACTTGCTAAATGTAGCAAGAAGCCTTATGTTTCAGGGGGGAGGGGGGATTCCTCTATGTTTTTGGTCTGATTGTGTGCTTACTTCTGTTTATCTGATTAACAGGTTGCCCTCTTCTGTCTTAGGAGGTTAAAGTCCATATGAGTTGGTTCATAAGAGAAAACCTGAGTTGTCTCATTTGAGGTGTTTTGGATGTCTATGTTTTCAAACTGTTCTTAATAATCATGATAAACTCACATCTAGGTCTAATAAATGAGTTCTCATTGGTTAATCTTCTGTTAAAAAGGCTTACAAACTTTTTAATCTGGATAACAGAAGTGTTATCTTTTCTAGAGATGTGAGATTTTATGAGACTATTTTTCCTTTCAAAATGAAGACTAAAACAGTCAATAGTTCAGTTGATGATTTGATCACAAATGATACTGATCTCTTAACATTTTTTGACTCCAAAACATCTCTTACTCCCAATGATGATATTGGAGTAACACCAGTTGAGGATATCAGTCCCTCACCCTCAAGAACAGATACTATGTATTCTGAGGATGAAACTAAAACCCAACATGGTGACTTCTTTGAGGGAAGTGTCCCTAAAAGTCCCATCATTATGTCTTATGAAACCGACCAACTCAATGACATTGATAGTGAGCAACCAAGTACTAGAAGGTCTAGTAGACCTTCTAAACTTCCTAAACTCCCTGTTAGGTTTAATGATTATGTGGTTGAGAGTAGAGTTAAGTATGGAATAGAAAAACATGTTAACTACTCTAGACTTAATTCTGTGAATTATTGTTTTGCCACTACTTTGAATTAGTCTATTGAGCCTGCTACTTATCAAAAAGCTGTTAAAGACATTAATTGGGTTCAAGCTATGGATAATGTAATTGAAGATTTAAATAGAAATAATACTTAGACAGTTGTTGAGTTGCCTTTTGGCAGAACTCCCGTTGGTTGTAAATGGATTTTCAAAATAAAATACAAAGCTAATGGTGAAATTGATAAGTATAAGGCTAGGTTGGTTGCTAAGGGGTTTAGTCAAAGAGAGGGTATAGATTTTGATGAAACATTTAGCCCTGTTGTCAAAATGGTTACTGTTAGATGCCATATGTGTATTGTTGTTTCTAATTGTTGGCCTTTGTATCAACTTGATGTCAATAATGCCTTTCTTTATGGAGATTTGGAAGAGGATGTTTATATGACATTGCCTCTTGGGTTTGAAAGTGATAGTCCAACTAAGGTGTGCAAGTTGAATAAATCATTGTATGGCCTTAAGCAAGCCCCAAGGCAGTGGAATGCTAAACTAACTGTTGCTTTGGTTGAGCATGGCTTTGAACAGAGCAAACATGATTATTCTTTATACATCAAACAATTTGATGATGTATTTGTTGCCTTGTTGGTTTATGTGGATGACATTGTTGTCACTGGAAACAATCAAAAGGTTATTGATGAGTTTAAGACTTATCTGAGTAGCAAGTTTATGATGAAGGATCTTGGTATACTTAAGTATTTTCTGGGAATTGAGGTCTTGGAAAATGATAGTGGTATTTGTATGTCTCAAAGGAAGTATTGCTTGGAGTTGTTGCATGAGGTTGGATTACTTGCAGCAAAACCAGTTACTACTCCTTTGCCTGAAAATTGTGTTTTGGCAGTTGAAGAAATTGTATCTGATAAATGTCTTAAAAACATTGGTGAATATCAAAAACTTTTGGGAAAACTTATATATCTGACCCATACCAGGCCAGATATATCATATGTTGTGCATTGTCTAAGCCAGCATATGCATTCACCATTACAATCTCATTTTAAAATTGCTTTAAGAGTTTTGACATATCTTAAGAATTCTCTTGGTACTGGTATTCAAATTTATAAAGAAAGTGATTTTAAGCTGAGATGTTTTACTGACTCAGAGTGGGCTAAGTGTCTTAAGACAAGGAGGTCTGTTTCAGGCTTTTGTGTTTTCTTTGGTTTCATGGAAAAGTAAGAAGCAGACCACTATATCTAGATCTTCAGCTGAGGCTGGATATAGGTGTATGGCTAGTGCTACTTGTGAAGTTATTTGGATTTCAAATGTGTTGCATAGTTTGCAGGTTAAAAGCCTGTATCCTATTAGTCTTTTCAGTGATAGCATTTCAACAATTCATATTGCTGCAAATCCTGTTTTTCATGAAAGGAATAAGCATTTTGAATTGATGTTCATGCGGTGAGAGAAAAGTTTCAGCTGGTATTTTTAAAACAGAGAAAGTTCCATCAGTTGATCAAACAGCTAATATTCTAACCAAAGCTCTTGGGACTGCTCAGCATAACAAGCTGCGTGGTCAGTTAAGCTTATATGATATGTTTTCTAAGTGATGTGCAGGTTTGAGTTTATGTGTTGCCCAGGTTCAGTTTGAGAGAGGGTGTTGGATAACTTGGTCAAACTGAAGGTCAACTAAAGTCTAGGGACTAAAGCTGGACATTCCAAAGTTATTTCAAGTTGTAGCTGAGTTTAGCTGGTGTTGTAAAGTCTGAGGGCCAAAGTGTAACATTGGGTTATATAATTTCTCATCCGGATCTAGGGTTTCACAATCTCTCTTTTTCATCTCACACAGTTGTTGGTTTTCTCTCTAGTCTTGATAGTTATAGTCTTTGATATCATTATTGATATCTGTTAGTTTGATTCATTGTTTTGTATTCTACATCCAATCTCTTTTGGGTGTATCTGAGTGTTGAGTGACTGTTTGCAGTGAGGTATTGATTGGTGCCCTTCTGAAGGGGATTAATCGTTTCTTTTGTATTGTTGGCAGGGTTCTAAATAGCGCGCTATAGCGCCGCTATAGCGGCGCCATAGCGCGAGGCGTGGCCTCCACGTTACGAAACAGGCCAAGGCGTCGTCTCTAGGCGTAGCGTGCAAGAAAGCGTGATAAGGCGTGATAAAGCGTGCTATAGCGCAAGGCGTGGCGCCTTTTTTTGAAGCTTTTAAGATTTTATTTGTTTTTTAAAATTTATAAAGAGATTTATTGGACTTGAGCTTATTTACAAGTATTTATTAGGGTTTAGTAAATCCATAACTGAGTTTTAAGCCTATTAGCTAACTAATATTGACAACTCTATAAATATCTTATGCCGCTATGAATCACGCCTTAAAAACGCTATGACGCAACGCTTCACGCTAAAGCTTGAGGCTTGGCTATACCGCTACGTCACGCTTCACGCTATTTATAACCTTGAGTGTTGGTAAGCACCCAGTTGGGAACTTATCTTATTGTGTTGTTAATAAAAATTACACCAAAGGCTGGGTGTATATTAAAGTGTTTTGTGTATGGTCTGAATCATTTTTACAGATCATACTCAATTCTAAAAAATTAGGGAATATATACCAAACGCAAACCATAGAAACCATTAAACATGCACAAGAAGACAAATATGCTCATGCTTTCCACAAAGTACAAACTTTTTTCGGATATTTCAGATAAAGATCAAATCAATCTTACCAAACTCAACCAAGAATCCAAATACTAATCCTTGTACTTTGTTTTATTCCCAAGATCATTCTTTTTCATTTACATGCACTAGCTTTAAACAGAATAAAGAAACCTAGACCGAAACAAATGATTTATATACCAACTTACCTGATAAAATAAAACACTTATCTTTAATAAAGTAATGCATAAAAAGATGATAAGAAAGAATTTAAAACATATTTGTGCATGATAATTAAATGGAACACGGCCAATATTAATGTTTACATTTGCTTACAAATTCTCACAAATATATTCTTAACTAACTCTTCACAACATTGGTCTTTTTTTCTTGTGCCTATCAAATGTAAGTAAGAAATAAAAGAATATGTAAAAGAATGTCGTACAAAACTCTATTTAGGTATGCATGACTCGGCTCCATACATAAACTGTGCATAAACTTTTAAACCATGAAGATAGAAAATAAACGAATCAATCTGATGGAGGTGGGAACTGATCCGAACCTGGCCATGACGGCGGTCCAACAGGATGATCGTCTTGATCATCCTGATTTTCGCCTCCTGGCCGGCGAAAATCCAAATAACCTGAGGGTTGGTTAGGAAAAAGCAAGGGATAATTTGCAGGTGAAGATGATGAAAAACTAGATGCTTGTGTATTTAACATTTGTTGAAATAAATTATTTCGCGGTAGTTGTTGGGTGAATGCGGTGCTAGGTTGTAGTAATTGAGAGTATCGCCAGTAATCTCGGGCTGTAGCGGCATCAGGAGGTGGTTGAAATGGTTGCGGTGGTGTTGGTTGTTGGCGGATGTTTAGTTGGGCTGGTGGTCGGATTTGTTGTTGTTGTTGTTGTGGAGCTAGTCTTACGTTTTCGGGGAAATTGAGTTTTGCTCTATTTCCGCGGAACCTAAGAGCTGCTTCATCGTATGCTCTAGCTGCGGCTTCGGCAGTGTCAAATGTACCTAACCAAACCCGAGCTGCTTTATGTGGGTCGCGTATCTCTGCGGCCCATTTTCCCCATGGTCGTTGCCGTACTCCTCTGTATTTTCTTCTTTCGACTGGCGGATTTTGAGCTATTGTGGTCGTGGTTTGTACATCTGCCGTGGTGGTGGCGCGTGGTGGCGGCGGTGTTACTTCCTCTTCCTTTACTGTTACATATTAGTATTTAAAAAAATAAATACATAAATAAATAACTAAATCAATAAACGCATGCTAAATTCAAACGGGAATTGTTACTTAGGGGTACATATGATATGTATTGCATTATATTATATTCCCGTGTCAGAGTCTTTTTTAGCACATTTAACATACATATTATATTCTGAAATGAATAAACAAAATGACAGAAAAACCTAACAAGCTTATGTTAGGTGTTCAACATCTTCATTTTCTACTTAATAATAAAGTTGGATACAATATAAATAATGTTAAAAATGATTAAACGGGTGTGACCTAATACAAATAATGTTAATAAGAGAGGCTTGTGATTTTTGAAATCACACGCTTTGATTAGTGTTTTATTCAATATATATCACTAAGTGGCAATACTTCAAATGTAGTTAAATGTGAATAAAAATATCTAGATAGTAGTTAAACGTCTTGGAAATGTTACAAAATTACGATAGATATTGGAAGATGAAATCTATTTGAGTTGTTTCACAAAATAATTTGTAGTATTAATAATAAAGTTACATGGTTAAGAAGAACAAAAGTTAAAATGAAACTAACACAATATAGTGAAGTATTTGAGGGAACTTATAGTATTTGTAAGATTGAAATAAAAGTTTTCCAAGCTCAATGTTATTTTTAAAAGGTGTTAGCCCATAATGTAGGTAGCCCATAAAAGTTACATGTTTGGAGGTCTAAATTTATTTTAACATGGTTAATGATAATAGAATAGAAATGATACTAACCCTTGGAAGATGAAGACTCTCCACCTCTAAAATCTGCCAAACCCCCATAATATCTTTGCTGAAACTGTTCTTGCAATTGATCACTAACACTTTCTTCGTGATCACGTATCCTTTTTTGTCCTGTAAACGTTCCAGAACTTGACGAAGAATAAGCAGAAGAGGGTGAATCCATCGAATACATCTCACCACGAAACGAAGTCGAAATAGTACTACCACCAACACCACTCGATCCATGCCCATGCCCATGTTGATGATCATGTCCCGAAACAACGCGAGTCAAAGCAGTAACCATAGCAGACAACTCACCAGACATACTATATTCGGATGCAAACATATCAGAAGGCGATCGAGGTTGTTGTTGTACAGGAGGAGCAGATCCACCTTCCGAGTCGTCTACATCGCGATCAATGCTAGCATAATCGCTTGAATCTTTTGAGTTCGCCACCTTTGAAAAGCACATGAAATAATAGATGATATATCTCACTTTCTTGCACAAACCCTTTTAAGGGTTTACTATCAAACAAAATATAAACAGCTAGAATAGGCTATTTATACGATATAAATCAATTCTTAGACGCCATTGCTACAGTTGTTGAATTTGGTACATGAACTGAATAAGATGACCACCACCGCCACCTTTCTAAAAATAAACAAGCCAAAACCTTTTTTGGTTTGAGTTTCTTTACCTAATATTTAGCAATAAATACCTATATAAAAATATCAAGAATTGATTCTTATCACACCCATGAGTTTTGCTTGACTGTGTATGAAAGTATGAAACTTGAATTTCGATCGTCAACTTGTAAAGACAAATGTCGGTCGTGAGAGAGAGAAGTAAACCTTTTTTTAGAGAGAGAAAGAGAGATCAAAGATCGTCTTTGAATTGAGTTCCTTTTTAACTTTATATGAGAATATATGTATAATAAAAAGAAATGAATTATATACCGACATCAAAGTGAGATTGATAACTTTGAAGGTAGGAGTTAGGAAGGAAGGTAGATCAACTTTAAGAATACCGAAACCAATAAATACTTATAAAAAAACATGACATGACCATAACCAATATGTACATGTGTCACATAAACATCCATAAATTTACAAATTAATCTCGTCATATATATTGGTGAGAGTCAATTACACGGATGTTTTTAACTTTTTCTAGACAATTGTACGTAGATAATTGTAGATCAACTGTGTTTATTATATTATTTTAGTTTTATGACTTTGCATACTTGTTATCTTCCACTTTTAAATTAGAGATTATTTATGTAACAAGCATCCGACAATATTACTTGGAATAGAGGACTAATTGTGTGTGAACCTTCCGAATTAGAATCTATCAATAATATATAATAGATAAAGTCTAGCAGTTTGGCAGCTTTGCCTGCTGAAAAATATATTGATCCTGTCACATAACTTGTACTAATTCATAAGACATTATGTAAGGTATGATAAATATGCGAATGCGTTGTCCATAGTTGATCATGTGTATAACTTTAAAATAAATACTTTAAACCAACATCACATATGTAAATAAAGTTAACTATAAAAAGACAACTAAATGATTGAGATTATAAGAAAAGTATAATTACATAAATAGACAATATAGTAAACCAAAACAATTGCAAAACATACATGTAAAATTGAAGTATATCACTAGCTAGTCGCTATTAAGCAGAGAAAAGTTGAACAACATAGATTCTTTAAAGATTCACCGAACAAATTTCGACCACATACTTTTTCACATACTGTTAAATTTCACAACAAATTTCGACCACAAATTTCGACCACATGATTTTTGAAGGTGTGTTCTATGTCATGTGGTGGCACTTGTGGTCTTACAGGAATAAGCTTATATTCGAGACTAAGAATCCATTGAAGGCGGCGATTTTTGACGACATAGTGTCTAGGTCTTTCTTCTGGTGTAGATATCGTTGTAAAGCCTCGTTTAGTTGGAACGATTGGCTCAAAAATCCCTTTCTTGTTTCCTTGTAACTCTAGCTCCTTGCTAGTTTTTGTCTGAAATAAATTGCTGTTCCAAAAAAAAAAATTAAATATTTCATAAATTGTTAATTGTTTTACGAAAAAAGCCGTACCATCATGACAATAATGAAATCATCTCTCTATAAAGGGACACTTTTATATACTTCGACGAATTTTTTCTTAACTTGTTTATGAGTGTTGAAATTTACATTTGTAAAATCACATGTGATTTGTTATTTTAATATCATATTTGATTTACGAAATTATATGTGATTTATCAAATTACACGTGAGACGCAAATTTTAATACTAAAACAAAACTCGAAAAAAGAATGTTCATGAAAAGTATATAGAAGTGTTCATCTACTGAGATAAAAAAAAAAAAAAAAAAAAAAAAAAAATTCTCGTCGCGGTAGTATATTTTTTTTTTCACATAAAGATTTACCCTTTGCATGATATTGGATTTAAAGAAAAGATGAAATATGGCTTTTTAAATTTTAATTAAAAAAATGATAAAAATAAAAATAAAAATAAAAATAAAAATAAAAAATAAGATAAGTGGCAATGTAGATATTTAAGGCCCAGTTTGGTTTGTTGCTAGGAATGACAATGGGTATCGGATTTGTTATGTGGTAGATTGACAATGGATATTAAAAAGTGTATTATTACGATTGTTTATGTTTGAATGACAAAATATTGTATGAAAAAGTATATAGATATTTAAGTTTTGTAATGAAAAAGAGAGAGGCTCATGGGAATGGATTCCATAGACACCAAATTGGTGTGAAATGAATCTATGGCGATGATATACCTATATCATTCTCGGGCCCACTAAATAAATAACTTGAATCGGAATGAAATCCATAGACCCATTCCGATTGGAGGATACCAAACGCACCCTTAGAGCACTTGGTGTGGTGAAGAGCTCAAGCTCTTCGTTTGGGCCCCACTTGTTAGAAATTTGTAGGATCACAGTAATCTGAGAGTCGTGTGAACACTTTCAGATCGAAGTATTTCGATGTTCTATCGAAATCTCAAATCGGATAAAAATCAGATTTTGAAACGTGAAAGTGTTTTTGTTGTTATAAAACAGAACCAGAGTTAGAAAACTTATGTATGACCAATAAAACTGAATTCAGTTGTAACTGCCATAGCAGTTTATTTTAACTACCGAATCATTTATTTCAAAGGGCAAAAACGGGACCAAAATTCCGGGAATTTTTATTTTTAAGTGCATTTTTAACATAGCACTTTATATAAAATAAGCCAGGGGCGCTGCCCCTTGGACCCTGCTAGGGCTTGCCGCCCCTTGGACCCTGCTACCAGGGGCTGCCGCCCATGGAACCCCGCTACCGGGGGCGCTGCCCCCGGACCCCCGTGATTCGGGATGATAATCATAATAACGTCATACAAGTGTGCACTCCGCACAACCCCGACTTGTTGAACATTTATCATGATTACACATTGGTCAACTAAGTCAATCCATTATACTTAAATCATATTAGTGATTGTAAAATCACCAACACCACTGGTGCCACATCACCCCAACACGTCTTCACAACTAACCTCCTCATCACCAACAACTAACCTCAACTTCTTCATTTGGGCCACATCACTTACACCTTTATTTTTTTTATTCAAATTTCCAAATAAACTAAATTAATTTTATTATAATAAAAAACTTAACTTAAACTAATTTTACTCTAATAAAAAGATTAAAAAAAAAAAAGTTTTAAAAAAAGTAATACAAAAAACTTAACTTAAAAACCTTTACCTATTATTTAACCCAAATTCAACTCATCATTACCCAGCCCACTTTCAACTACTTACCCAGCCCACTAAAAAAAAAAAAAAAAATGTTATCTTCTTCCCTTAAAATCTGCAAACACACACACATATTCTAAAAAAACACAGTTTGCACAACAATTTAAATCCGTTTAATTCATGTCCCACACGTACTATCTTTGCTTTTTGTCAGAATTTCATCTCGCCGTGCCACGAAGAGGTGCCAAACGGCGAACCTCGGCGAGGGGGGGCGGTGCAGCGGCGAAGTCCGGCGAACCTCGGCGAGGGGGGGCGGTGCAGCGGCGAAGTCCGGCGAGCTCGGCGAGGGTGCCACATCTGCACGGCGAAGGGTGGTTCGTCACTACACCCAGTGCTCTTAGTATGATACTTTAAGCCCTTGGGTCTCAATTTAAAGTATTTTATTTTCACTTTTATGAAATCATGACTTTCTGTTAACATTTTTATTTATTGAAAAAGAAAAAAGATTGATTCGAACATGTGATGATATACGTAGTGTCACTGTCAGTTCGTCACAGCCCAAATCTATCAAAATCAAATGCCAAGATTGTAAATTTGAAAGTAAAGCAAATTCCGTATAGATTTGGGGTCCAAAATTTTGGTCTTGTTCAATCATCTAATGAGTGGTACATATGAATTTAGGCATGAGTTTTTAAAGTAAAAATAGCCATACATAATAAGTCCAAATCTGTGTAAGCGTGGTTTGGTTCGTAAAAGTTGGGAGTCGGAGAGTTCAAAGTAATTTTTTGAGCAGCAACAAATTTTAGCATATATATTTATTTATATACCAATAAATGGCACCAAAACGAAAATTCTCGCATTTCCCCTCATGTGCTTTATTTATAAGACATAAAGTTCAAGAATATAAAAAGGTGAAGAAGAGAGTAGAACAAATACACCACAAGGATGCATCCAAACTAAGGATTATTCCATCTGGACCCAAGGGATCAGTGGGCTAGAACCTTATAAAGTGACAGATCACGTTTTATAGAAGCCCAAAACGTGTATCATGACGGCATGACCCCATGCAATTGGTGTCAAAACCAAATAAAAAATATGACCCACCATGATAAGTTGATAACCCTTCACAATGTATTATTATTATTACTACTAGTTATAATACCCGTGCACGCATGGAGTTTTTCCAGAAAAAATTAATTATATAATATTATCGTTTAAAACAGAAAATCTTATGTATATTTTAAAAAGTTAGAGTATCAACATGTGTCAAAGTAAGAAAAATAGTTAGCAGAAATTGTAAATATAACTGTGGCATCGACCAAGTATTTGATTCTTGAGCGTGTCTCCTTATAATGTTATTGGGTAAAAGATTCTTTGATCACATAGGTTTACACACAAATCAATATTATTTTAAAATTTTTGTTTACTATATGGATATATAAGAATTTACCCGTAAAAATTATTATATAAGTACAACTAATAAGTATGCATGAGTTTTTCATTATGTATTAATATCAATTAATATTTTGTAAAAATTTTATTGGATGAAAGATTTAACTTTGTTTAGCTGACATAGATGTTAATGTGAGGTTGATGTTGCTGTTTAACTTTAACTATTGATATCATGTTGTTCAAAATGTGCGAGTTTAGTAGCACATAATGAGCGTTGATGGAGTTAAAATATACTCCGTAAAGTTTTTAAAAAATGTTTTTCCGGATATCTTGATGTAAACTTTAAATAATAATTACATGAGTCGTTATAAGTACAATCGCGTACATTTATTTTCATATCACAGTAACTCGTACTTAATATTTAATATTTATATTACCGTTAATAATAATTTAACTGTATTTAATATTTAAACCCGTGTACGTATAGATTAAACTTTTAAATAGGATAACATGAGTACTTATTTATATTTAACGTACATAGTAAAAAGATATTTTAATAGATGAAAGTTTAAAACTAATATTTATTTTAACAATATTTAACGTATATTAAAACTAATTCGTACATTTATAAAATTTTGTAAGTTTAATGGATGGAAGTCTCAAACCAATACTAATACTCATGTAATTGTAAACGAAGTTCATATTATAAAGTGTAGGAGGTATAAAGTATAAGGGGTTATTTGTTTATTATTTAAAGTTATTAAAAAACATGGAGATTTATAATTTTACACTTAACTCCATATAATATATTTAAAATTCAACCACTAATGTTTTATCAATTACCTCCTCTTTTTTTAAGTTTTTATTTTCATAAATTTGACACTTATATTTTTATGTTTTTTTTCCTTAATCAAATTCTCCACCAAATTTATAAATAAAGTTTGACTAAAATCAATTCAGTTTTGACTTTTTATTGGCCAATCATATTGCTCGATTTCGCCTATGTGTCAAAATCGAGCATTCCTATTGGTCCAATTTTTTTTCCACTGAGATTGTATTGTTAAAAAAACTCCAAAATGATGTAATTCTTTTATTATATAAAAGATTTGTTTATTTATTTATTTATTTATTTATTTATTATTTTTTTTAACTAGATTGTCACTCGTTTGTCAATTGGGTAAAAGTTAAACATACTCAGGGTATGTTTAGTAAAACTAGCTGAGTTATATGTTATAAGTTGTAAGCTGTAAACTGCAAAGCTGTTAACATGAGTTGTGTGAGTTGTATTGTTTTCAATAAAAGTTTGGTAAATTAGCTGTTAACAGTAATTTTATGCTTTAACAGCTCCGAAATATTTTAAAAACTTCATGAATTAGCTTTTCATTTTGGAGCTACTTGTTTAAAATAAAAGTTTAAAGTTCATGGGCCTGTTTGGTAGGGGCTTTTTGAGGAGCTTTTAGATTTTTGTTACAAAAATAATCTCCTCTAAAATAAGTAGCTCTGTTTGGATATATTAACTTCAAGCTTTTATTTTACACAAATAGCTCCTACATGAAAAGCTGATTCATGAACATTTTTAAACATCTTGGAGCTGTTAAAACTTTAAATTACTGATATACCCTCCAAACATTTGTTTACCATTATAAATATGTCCTTTTATGTAATTTTACATCTTATAATTATATTTAACAGCTAACTTATCAAACACTTTTATTAAAAATATATATATACAACTTGTAACTCATGTTAACATATTTACAGTTTACAGCTTACAACTTACAGTTAACAGCTTACAGCATACGACTTTCAACTAGTTTCGCCAAACATACCTCATGTATTCAAACGGAGCTACTTGTTTTGGGGGAAATTATTTTTGTAACAAAAAACTTACCGCTTCAAAAAAAACTCTAAATAAATGCATATATTATCTATCAAAATGCATTATGCTTAATTTACAAAGTATATTATCATTTAACGTAACATTGTTTACAGTTAACGGGACATTATACATAATTTGGTCCACCTATCTCACATGAAAATACTTAAAAGCCCTTTGCCTCTTCACCACCCATTTCCGCCACTTCTAGCCGTCATCCCACCACCACCACTTTTGACAGCAGACTACCACCACCATCACTTTTAGCTACAACCACCACTTCCACTTATTACCACCAATTTTTGTTTCTAATTACTTAAATTTACATCATCCACCACCATTGATCACCTGCTACACCCCACCAAGTTACATCATCTACCACCACAAAACAAAGATAAACCTCGATCAAACCCAAAAAATAAATATAAACAAAAACAATGTATAAACTCTAAACAAATCAAACGAGAAAAAAAAATAGTTCTTTTTCTTCTTCTTCTTCCACACATATCTATAGATCTTGACAAAAAAACACACTAAAGAAAACACGCATATTAAACCCAAAAATTCTTGTTTGATGTTTGGTCCGAAAAAAAGGTATTTGGGTGGGAAAAAAAAGTCTAAATAAATGAAGAAGATGAAGTTGTGTGAGATGATCAATTTACCCTTAACAAATGACTGTGGGGTGTAACATGACAATATTCAAAATTCGTGAAGCATAATGAGTTATAAAATATACTCCCTCCATCTCAAATTATTGTAAGGAGACAAAAATCATACAGTTTAATAAAAGTGGGATCACTGCAATTTTCAACAATTCAAATAGAATATTCACTTATTAAATTTCTATTTTCATTACTTAGAATAGAAGGTGGACAATTATTTTGAGACATCCCAAAAAGAAAGATGGACTATAATTTTAAGCGGATAGAGTAGTACGTAAAGTATTTTTAGCTTTTACCCTTGCTAATTTTAAGACAGCGGCTAGGACGACCGCTCGGCCTCAGGTTGGGCTATAGAACCTTGGGTTGGGACCTCAGCTTCAACCTTGGGTTGAGTATATAATTTGCATAAGTATTTCAACCATGGGTTGGCATCAAACTCCATCTTTTAACAATTTTTTTAAGCTCTTAATCTTGACTCATCCTTTCATTGAAAGTCTTCAAAATCTCCACTTGTACTCAGAAATAATCATAACATGAATCAATATCTTTGATGACGATCTTCTCTTGAATATTATCTTAATTTATCGGTTCTTCTTCGTCATTCTTGATATTTCCTTGTACCTAAACTTGGATACAACTTTATACCTAATAAGTTCAAAATGCTCATAAAACATAACGAAATAATATACAAAAATATACAAATAACGCGACTCTAACATAGATAAAATGAGCGTTATCAGCCCTCAACTTTATTTATTTTCTGTTAACAAACTATCAAATTAACAAATCAAGGCCTGAACAACAAAGAACCACCAAAATCAGTTTCGAAAGGCCAAAAAGATAACATAAAAACCGCAAAACACATTTCAAAATAACCAAAAAGTGTTTAAAATGGCCTCAACAGATACCATTAGCAAAACTTGTTAATAAGCTTATGTATTTTTTTAAAAGTATGGTATAAAGTTATTATATGATTCGTACAATACTTTACATAAGCTTACTAACAAATCTACACAACAAAATATAATAAAAATCTTTAGATAAAATTGATATCAAATTTATAAACAAAGTTCATATAGAAACCATAGAATTTCTACCGACAACTCCAAAAAAAATCTTACAAAAGTTTAACAATATATATATATATATATAAAAAAAAAAAAAAAAAAAAAAAAAAAAGTTTAGAAACTAAATAAAAACTTACAAGATTTATAAAAACATTAGATGGGAGTATAAGGGTGGGTTGGTAAAGCTGTGGTGGGGCATTGGTGTAGGTGTGGTTTCGGTGGTGATGGAGTGGTGGTGGTGGTGGTGGTCTGTAGAACACAAAAAATGTGATGATGGTTTCGTTATGGTGGTCAGCTCGTGGGTTGTTGTGGGTATGCAAGCTCGCGGGTTGTTGTGGGTATGAGAGCTCACGGGTGGCGCTTAGCTCGTGGGTTGTGCTCAGCTCGTGGTTGGTGCTCAGTTCATGGGTGGTGGTGGGCTGGTGTGTCGTGGGTGATTTAAATGGTGGTAGTGGAGGCGGCAGCTATAAGAAAAGGTTTGGTAGTGTATGTTTTAGGTTAGAGAGAAAAGAGTGTATACATGTGAGCTTTTTTTTTTTTTTTTTTTTTTCCCTGGTTTTTGTTTATTTTGGTGTGTGTGGTTGTAGGTTTTATATGAATTAGGTTCGGGTGTTTAAATCTTACAAGTTAGGGGTAGTGTTAGGTTCGGAGTTAGGAAGAGGATATGCATATTTTATAAGAGATAGAGAAGATAAATAAAAAATTTTTACAAGTTACATAAAAAATTAATTATAATCATGAATTACAAGGACAACTAACACTATATTGAACAAAAAATTGTATGAGTCGCATAAAAACTTTTGTAAATTAGCACAAGTGAGTTGAGATCCATGAAGAACCCATACATGCCATAGAACCTATCAATCAATCATAGCCACCCATTTATATTTTTCATTTTTTTTCAAAACAACATATCTTGCAAACGGTAAATCTTCAAGCTATAAAAAAAATACCATCGCGACGAGAATTAAATGATCTTTCTATAGATATGCATTGTTATATACTTTCGACGATTTTTTTTTTCGACGATTTTTTTTTTTAATTTCCGCCCAGAAAGAATCATATATGATTCATAAAAATCATATATTCTTCGTAAAAAATCATATATGATTCGATTCTTATGATTCGTAAGAATCATATATGATTTGTAAGAATCATATATGATTTGTTAAAATCGAATCATATATGATT
>LBNU01016538.1:10394-30802 GCA_014162995.1 Artemisia annua | reverse complement strand
GGTTCAACCGGTTGAACCACCCGGGTTGAACCAGGTTTCAAAACATTATGTTAAATTTTCAAATCTTCAAACTTTTATTGTTTTTCGTTTATGACCTATAAACTTTTTTTATCAATAAACTATGTGTCGCTATAAAATCCCGTTGCTATGCACGGGTACTCGTCTAGTATAATAAAAAGTAAATTTCGCATAAAAAGTACCACAAAGTACACTTACACACTTGTACTCCAATCTGACACAAGTGTACTTGGTCTAAGGACATGTATCAACATTTTATTAAGTTGCAAAAGTCGCATCTGTCGCATAAGTCGCAAAGGGGCAAATGTAAACTGAGAATAAAGTAAGTCTAAGGCTTTGAGCTATGTTTTCTCTAGAGGGTAAATCCTATGTTGTCCCTTAAAAGGATCCATCTTTTGTGATGACATTGGTTAAATAGTGAAAAACCTTTGTTTATGCATGTAAATCTTGTTTTCGGTTGTTTCGTATGTTTCGTAAGTTTTATGTTCTTGTATGATTGTGTTGAAGCGAAGACTAGACTAAGGAACATGTGTTATTTTTGGGAATTTTTTTGTCGTTTTTTCTATTTTTGTTGTGTAATTTTTTATTTTTTATTTATTTTTTTTAACTAAAATTTTTTGTTGTTGTTTTGATCACACAACTATCACCAACACTTGTAGAGTTTGGCCTAAAATAATCAACAAACAATAATTTACTCATTTTTGTTGTGTCATTTGTTGTTTTGGTCACACAACAACCACCCACACTTGCAGACTTTAACCCAAAATAGTTAATAAGTAACCATTTACCCATTTTGGTGGTGTAATTTTGTTGTTGTTGGCCCAAAATAATCAATAAGCAACCATATCAAATCATTCAGAAATCATACCATGAAACACAAATTTTCCAAAACTTGCCGACATCGAGGCTTTAATTTTTTTACCATTAAAGTATCATAGTACTACCATATTATCCGAACAAAGAAACATATATAGTAGTAAGCTGGTGTTTGGTTTTCTAAAAATTGCCTCTTAACAACCTCTTAACCTGATTCATTCAGACGTGGTCAGACACTTAGGCCATTAGTTTTTTTTTTTTTTTTTTTTTTTTTTTTTTTCAGACGCGATCAGAGGCAAAAATCTCTTAAAAACTTCCTATTTACGTCAAGAACACGTTTTTATATATGAGGTATGGGTAGGTGACAAAATATATACTAACTGGTTAATGTTAAAACTCTTCAATTTATATTGACAAATTGGTTTTTCTATATTTTAGAGGTCTGAATAAAAATATTTCCATATGTGTTTCATTGAAAATTGTTCCGGTTAAATTAGTTTTGGGTGCATAGTTCAAAGTTGTTTTTGTGTACACATTCAAGCATTCATATTATTTTTTTTAGTTTTTTTTTGTTTTATAATTAAATGAAGATAAAATAAATTACTAAATGACCGGACTCTTATTTATATATATTATAAGGGATTTGTTAATAAGTGTCTACCAGGCACCTTATAAAATATAAAAAAAAAATGCATTTAATATGTAATTAATACACTTAAACTTTTCTTTTTGAATCGAAAATCCATTTAATAAACATTAATTAAACTTGTAAATTATTATAGTTAAATGTGATTTTTCACTTAATACACTCAAACTTTTCATTCATTTAAATTTAAAAAAAAATGCCCAATGGATACATGTTAGCAATCGTATATTATAAACTCAATTATATGAAGTTTAATAATTATTTATATAGTAACTCAAATATATGAAATTTAATCATTAATACTTACATTAATGCATAAAATTCAAAATATATAAACATAAAAATGGTAAGTGATTTGTACACCTCATATTTGATTGAAAAATTTTAAAATGTACATTAAATAGTTATACTGTACTGCTTTAACTATTTATATATTGAGTGTCCCAATCAAATTGTTGTAGAAATACATGTTTAACTAAAGTTGAAATATGAGTAGTAATAAAGTTAAAAGAAAGGATAAAAAAATAAAAATAGAAAAAGAATAAACCTGTAAACTTCCTTCCAGTCCACTCAAAGCAACAAATACAGATTCACCCTTCCCTTTCTTTTCGTTCCAACTGTTTTCTTCTTCTTCTCCGATTATTATTATATCTCTCTCTCCACTCATGGCAGAAGGGTCAAAGGAGTCAACGTCTTTAACCAGTAGTACTAGTAATGTTACCAGTCAACATCAACATCATGATGTTATTGTTGAAGAAGAAGAAGATTCCGTCAAGTCTCCCCCTAATTCCCCCAATTCTTCTACTCGCAAGGTTTCATTTTTTATATATTCTTTTTTTATTCATTATTAATTTATACAATTACTGAGATCTAAATGTTAGGGCAAATTTTGGTGTTGTATTATATATGTTAATTACATTGTGTTAATAATTTTAGGTATTTATAAATGTGGTTTAATGATTAAAAGGGTCAACTACATGTGTGCGATATTGTCAAACTAGAAAGTCCAAAATAATTAAAAATAATAATGGAACTGTTGATGAACCCGTATTTAAATATCTCGATAAATATTAATCTGAGTTAACAAGAAATGTGTGTTATTGGTATTTTGGAAATTCAGTGTAAACATTTGAAGAAAAGAAATAATTAATATGAAGCAATGGTGCGAAATGCTTTTGTGGTGAATTCCTAGCTTAATTTATTTCCCGCTGGCAGCTTTTGTAACTGTTGCCTCTAGAATTGATTTTATTTCCCGGTGGCGGCTTTTGTAACTGTNATTCATATTATTTTTTTTAGTTTTTTTTTGTTTTATAATTAAATGAAGATAAAATAAATTACTAAATGACCGGACTCTTATTTATATATATTATAAGGGATTTGTTAATAAGTGTCTACCAGGCACCTTATAAAATATAAAAAAAAATTGCATTTAATATGTAATTAATACACTTAAACTTTTCTTTTTGAATCGAAAATCCATTTAATAAACATTAATTAAACTTGTAAATTATTATAGTTAAATGTGATTTTTCACTTAATACACTCAAACTTTTCATTCATTTAAATTTAAAAAAAAATGCCCAATGGATACATGTTAGCAATCGTATATTATAAACTCAATTATATGAAGTTTAATAATTATTTATATAGTAACTCAAATATATGAAATTTAATCATTAATACTTACATTAATGCATAAAATTCAAAATATATAAACATAGAAATGGTAAGTGATTTGTACACTCATATTTGATTGAAAAATTTTAAAATGTACATTAAATAGTTATACTGTACTGCTTTAACTATTTATATATTGAGTGTCCCAATCAAATTGTTGTAGAAATACATGTTTAACTAAAGTTGAAATATGAGTAGTAATAAAGTTAAAAGAAAGGATAAAAAAATAAAAATAGAAAAAGAATAAACCTGTAAACTTCCTTCCAGTCCACTCAAAGCAACAAATACAGATTCACCCTTCCCTTTCTTTTCGTTCCAACTGTTTTCTTCTTCTTCTCCGATTATTATTATATCTCTCTCTCATCAGTCTTCATGGCAGAAGGGTCAAAGGAGTCAACGTCTTTAACCAGTAGTACTAGTAATGTTACCAGTCAACATCAACATCATGATGTTATTGTTGAAGAAGAAGAAGATTCCGTCAAGTCTCCCCCTAATTCCCCCAATTCTTCCACTCGCAAGGTTTCATTTTTTATATATTCTTTTTTTATTCATTATTAATTTATACAATTACTGAGATCTAAATGTTAGGGCAAATTTTGGTGTTGTATTATATATGTTAATAATTATTTTGTGTTAATATTTTTTAGGTATTTATAAATGTGGTTTAATGATTAAAAGGGTCAACTACATGTGTGCGATATTGTCAAACTAGAAAGTCCAAAATAATTAAAAATAATAATGGAACTGTTGATGAAGCCCGTATTTAAATATCTCGATAAATATTAATCTAAGGAGTTAACAAGAAATGTGTGTTATTGGTATTTTGGAAATTCAGTGTAAACATTTGAAGAAAAGAAATAATTAATATGAAGCAATGGTGCGAAATGCTTTTGTGGTGAATTCCTAGCTTAATTTATTTCCCGGTGGCAGCTTTTGTAACTGTCGCCTCTAGAATTGATTTTATTTCCCGGTGGCGGCTTTTGTAACTGTTGCTTTTGTTATTTAGTGCATTATTTTGCGCGTACAGTTTTTTAAGCTGTACATTGATTATACGGCGAGTTATATGTGTCTAGGATGAATTTGTTAAGGGACTCTCTGGATGATAGTTCTTCTCTAACGCTGTGTTCTCGAGTTTGGGTTAAGAAAGAAAATGAAAATGAAACATAAGAAAAGAAAAGTGTTTCCGTTTCCTTTACTTTTCTTTACTTTTCTTTAACTCGAGAACACAGTGATATTTACTAAGTAGTGCCGCCCTTGCGGGTAAACCAAGAGAACAATGCCACCTTCTCCTCTTTGCCGCAAAAACACTTCCTTTCGTGGCGCAGTCTCCCTGAAAGTTTATAGTGAGTAAGTGGGCTTTGTTTGTGTGTATTTTTATTCAAAAAAATTGGGGAAAGTTGAATGGAGGAGAGAGAAAGGGCTGCCGAGGTTTTAGGGGAGGGAAATGGAGGGGAGAGAAATTGGGAGGATGCTGAAGTGAAGCTTATGTGGAAGTGAATAGAGGGAAGGGAAAACTACTCCTTCTATCTAGCATCATTTTTTAATTATCTTAGGAAAACATTCAAGATAATACTTGGGTGACTGTGGAATGGATTTGTCATTCTCTTTTTCACTCATGGCAGAAGGGTCAAAGGAGTCAACGTCTTTAACCAGTAGTACTAGTAATGTTACCAGTCAACATCAACATCATGATGTTATTGTTGAAGAAGAAGAAGATTCCGTCAAGTCTCCCCCTAATTCCCCCAATTCTTCTACTCGCAAGGTTTCATTTTTTATATATTCTTTTTTTATTCATTATTAATTTATACAATTACTGAGATCTAAATGTTAGGGCAAATTTTGGTGTTGTATTATATATGTTAATTACATTGTGTTAATAATTTTAGGTATTTATAAATGTGGTTTAATGATTAAAAGGGTCAACTACATGTGTGCGATATTGTCAAACTAGAAAGTCCAAAATAATTAAAAATAATAATGGAACTGTTGATGAACCCGTATTTAAATATCTCGATAAATATTAATCTGAGTTAACAAGAAATGTGTGTTATTGGTATTTTGGAAATTCAGTGTAAACATTTGAAGAAAAGAAATAATTAATATGAAGCAATGGTGCGAAATGCTTTTGTGGTGAATTCCTAGCTTAATTTATTTCCCGCTGGCAGCTTTTGTAACTGTTGCCTCTAGAATTGATTTTATTTCCCGGTGGCGGCTTTTGTAACTGTCGCTTTTGTATTTAGTGCATTATTTTGCGCGTACAGTTTTTTAAGCTGTACATTGATTGTACGGCGAGTTATATGTGTCTAGGTCTCTGGATGATAGTTCTTCTCTAAGTAGTGCCACCCTTGCGGGTAAACCAAGGGAACAATGCCACTTTCTCCTCTTTGCCGCAAAAACACTTCCTTCCGTGGCACAATCTCCCTGAAAGTTTATAAAGAGAAAGTGGTCTTTGTTTGTGTTTATTTTTGTTCAAAAAAATTGGGGAAAGTTGAATGGAGGAGAGAGAAAGTGCTGCTGAGGTTTTAGGGGAGGGAAACGGAGGGGAGAGAAATTGGGAGGATGCTGAAGTGAAGCTTATGTGGAAGTGAATAGAGGGAAGGGAAAACTACTCCTATCTAGCATCATTTTTTAATTATCTTAGGAAAACATTCAAGATAATACTTGGGTGACTGTGGAATGGATTTGTCATTCTCTTTTGGCGGTCTTCACGTTATAATGTCTTTGATATAGAGAAAGTTGTATAAATCTTTCCTCGACATCAAGCTTAATTGTTGGCAAAACAATTGGTCATTAGTTTTTTTTTAGGTCCTTAGGTTTTTCCCAACATCAAGCCTAGGAAAATCTGGATTGGGTCCGACTGATGATAAAGGTATGCATATATACCGTTATATGTTTATGTACGTGCGTGAGTGTGTGTGTGGATATATAAATGCAAGTCATTTTATACTCTAAATGAACCATCTGCAAAGAGATTCACTCTGCCATTGCTATGTCTGTACGTATTCATATTTCTAGTGGTACTCTAGGGTTCTTAAAGCTTTGCTCCTTCTTTATTGTGGAATCTCCACTATCCACTACCTTCCCTGTTCTTACTTTCTCACAAATGAGACCCTCAAATGCTGCTGCATGTGTTTATTAGCTTTTCAGCATAAAGTAACACCGGCATATTCAGAAAGATGCAATTACCTTTCTGGATTTGGGTTTTGAACATGAGTTTTGCATACATATAGTCACCTTCATGTAATTCTAAAAATTACAGATATAGCTTTATGGACCATGTGGTTTGTGATTGAGGCAATGCTTTGTGAAATGAAGTGGACTCTGGATTAGGCATTTTAGGATGTGGGTTATGGAGTTATCAATGGAGGTATGAGGTGCGGCCTTTTCCAAATACCAAAGTCGTTGACCAAGAATAGGGGAAAGCCAAAATGGTGATAAGAATTTTGTTTATGTCTGTAACATAAATTGGATAAGAGACGTGTGTTAGTCCTGAACGAGTATTAGTTTGTGGGGCATGTGTTTAGCCAGTGCTGGTAGAGTGGCTAGAAGCCGTCACTGTCATGCTCTTTTGTTGCCTAAAAATTGGTTTGAGTAAGCTCTTATTGGAGATTTGACCTAATGGATATTTGATCCACCTCTCGAGTATAGGCTATGTACTAGTGTCATTTGTTGTATTCTAACAAGTAGCCTATGTGGATTTGGATATTTGCTTTACTACAAGTGGTGGTCTCTTAATTGGCAACAGGAAAGAACACAAAAATATTGACTCATACCATGGTACCACCAAATTTCATATAATTACTACAAGCAGAGATGGGGAACAATTCTTAATGGGTGGACTTGGTTAAAAAGGAATGATATATAAACTCACATAACCTTATGGGATATGACTTTTTTAATTTGAAAGCTGTATACTGTTTAAGGCTTTTTAATATTAAAAAGGACCTGAAAACCTTTTTATTGGACTTACTGTATTTACACTGTTTTCTCTAGATTTTATTTTGAAGGAAAAGTAAGTGAAGTGAAGGGTGAAGGGGAGTATGGTAAGTGGTAAGTGAAGTGAAGGGTGAAGGGGAGTGTGGTAAGTGGTAAGTAGTAAGTAGAGAAAATGAAAGCTTGTGATAAAATTGTTGTGTTCTTTACTTGTAACTGAGAGAGGGGAAGTGATGAAAATACGGTGTAAATTTAATATTAAAATAAATGTACCATTATATAAAACACATTAAAAGTACCAACATATAAAACACATTAAAGTACAAATAAAAGTGGTGCACTACAAGTGGAATAAGAACTAGACAAAATACACATGTTCATATAACCTTTTTCATTCACTTTCTGCCCGAAGTTGGAGTGAAAACTTTTGATACAAAACACATCAAGCAACCCTTCACTTTACATCACTTCCTTCCCATTTCATTCCTTAAAAAATTCTTGAGAACATACAAAATTTTTGGTTTTTTCCCTTTCCTTTCACTTTCACCTCTAAACACAACTTGAGAACAGAGTGTTACTTTTCCACTAAAGATTCTAGCAAACATCCTAATTTTATGTTTCTTCACATGTGCTGTGTGTATCTAGTGGAAAGTGTTGATATGAATGTATAGGAAGAAAAGAAGAATGCAAACCTTCTCTGTTGCTTGACCTGTATCCGTTATTTCAGTTGATTTGTGTTGTATTGTGATTTGACAAGTCATGTTCAGAAATTGTAATGCAAGGTTCAGTTACAGATGAATGCAGAATGCAGTTATAACTAGAAAGGCTCTGTAGAATTGAAATCATGAGATGATCTCTGCAACATGTACTGGTGATGAATAATCAGCCTAGTAATAACACTATTGTCTGTCTCCCATTGTCTGTCTCTTCCTTGTGACCGCCAGTTTAAAGTACCAACAGGCCTTTACCCTGCTGGTATTCAAGGTTTATCAAAGGCGTCTTATTAAATAAGTGGCTGTGGGTTAAATACTCAACCAGGACATGGTGTGTGAAGTGTGTTTTGAGTTGCTGGATAACTATAAGTGTAAAAGAAATATCTATACTTTGCCAATCCATGACGTCGTTTTTGTGGGGTAAGTGGTTGAAAATATTGTACAGAAATATCTGTATGATGGTTGACCATTGAGATAGCTATATGTAATTAAGTTAGGTGAATCGGGTAAGCTAGTGTACTTTCAAGTGTTCTTGAGAAAAGTGAAAATGTTCTCCGTTATTTAGTTTAGTAACTATTAGCAGTTCTTTTCCTGACGACGTCACCTATTTCAAGAAAACTTACAGTAATCTTGTATCAAGCATTTTAATGAGCATTTAGTTGAAATTGAGGACAGAAAATTAAAATATGTGATTATGGAAAAGCTAAGAAAGACGAAACAAGGAGTAGCGGAAAATAATGCTCAGTTATTAAGTTGCTATGCCACTTTGGACTATGAGACATTGAAGTTTAATGCAAATATTAAACTTTGGCTAAATTGGTATTAAACTGCTCATACGTTACTACTCTGATTGTAAATTATAGAAAATGTATGTAGTTCTGATTTGACTTATATCAAACGCTAGGTGCAAATATATATACAAGTAGTATTTTATGATGCAATATTGACTTTATATCCTGACAGGCTTGTTATGCTGTTCTTCAGAGCTGGGTGTCAAAGAAGTTTATGACTGGATGGTATACCTTGAACCTTCTATGTATTACAATTTATTTTTTAATACGATTATGTGTCTTCTGACTCTTTTCTAATTTTGCATATTTCAGTGTTGTCCTCTTTCCTGTTGCTGTTACATTCTTTGTGACATGGTGGATTGTACAGTTTTTTGATGGTTTCTTCAGTCCTATCTATGAAAGACTTGGGGTTGAAATTTTCGGTAAGTCATCTACGACATGTTCAGTCTTCTATGGTGAAATGCTGATAGTTTCTTTTCTACAGTCTGTTTTCAGTTTCTTTAATAATCTTTATCTCAGTTATTTATTTTTTTATTTTGTTGGTTTGCAAATTTTGAATATCTATTATCATCATTTAAGTTGAGTAGTTTTACAAGATGGAATATGGTTAAAGTAGAATAGGTGTGAACATATGTATTGTCTTAAGGTGGATATTGAATATGTTACCTATATTAGTTTATGGTCGATTCATTTTTGATTCAATCGTGCAGGTCTTGGATTCCTTACGTCATTGATCTTTATATTCTTTGTCGGCATCTTTGCATCATCATGGATGGGTGCTACTGTTTTCTGGGTAGGGGAGTGGTTCATTAAGAGGATGCCCTTTGTAAAACACATATACTCTGCATCCAAACAAATTAGTGCTGCTATTTCTCCAGGTAATCCGTGTCACATTCATTTATAATATTTCATAATCATAGAATCTTTTAGAGATAATTTAAGTTATTTACATTGGATTACCACCATGAGTAGGATCTGAGGTGTAACTGATGATATGCTTTTTCTTATTGATCGAACTCATAGAAATTGTCGAATTGGATATTTACAATACGGCCAATTTCAATAAATAGAGCCAAGTATTAACATAGGTGTAACATAGGTCAGTCAAGTTTTCTTTTTACACATTTGTTCACCGATGTGTGTGTCCTCCCAATCCTCTCCATCGGTGATGAATCAAGCATATTTTAACTAGATGTTCCAGAGACATAGTGGATTAGTGCGCATGCTGGTGTTCTAATTATTTTTTGAATTACTCATAGCTTATCTGTTTGTGTCACATATTGTCATTCAACAAGGCATCAATTTCAGGCAACACATCTCGATATTTCATCAGTATCCCTAAAAAATATTCCACCATAAAACCAATGACCACTGCAACTCCTTATCTTTACCTGGAAGGCATATGAAATGTAGCAACCGAAAATTACACAAACATGAAACATTACTGAATCCAGGGAGTCTCTTCTTGCCCTGAAAAAGCTGTTTGGGCTTTGACAATAGAGGTCTGGGATGTGGTCTGAGGATCGTGCCTGCGAATGTGGTGGTTTATGTTCAAATCTTTGCTGTACTCTCAGCATTGGATATCCATTTGATATTGCAGAAATTAAAAGTGCTGATGACATAGAAGAAACCACTGAAGTGGCTCCGCAAAGCGCTGACCGACTGGGAAAAGTTCCTTTTCTTTTTCTGTCAAGTTGTATGGTGCAAGTTATATAGTAATAAACATTTGTTCAAATTCAACTTCTTAGGATTAACTTTTTGGCTTTAGATTTTGGCAAATTAGCTACCTGAACTTGGTAGGGGTATTATTATCATTTTATACTTTTAGTGACCAAATGAGCCACATTTTTACTTTTCAGCGACCGCAATAGGGCATTAAGTGACCAAATGTCTACATCGAATCTATGACCTTGGTGAAACATATATGACAATTTCGTTTCTTTTTCCATGTTAATCAACTTTATATAGTTTATAGAATATGCAATGCACTTTCTCTTTATCGATGGTATCAGATAAGATGTTACTTTTATGCTTTCTCTGAGATATTTTTCTTCTCTTTATTATTTTCAGTTTTTCTAAGATGGACTTTTAATTATTTTATTGATGCCTGACCAAGTTTTGAATTAAATTTAATTACTATTTAGAACTTGAACTAAAACCTTTTCTTCTCACAACAGACCAGAACACCACTGCGTTTAAGGAGGTTGCCATCATCCGTCATCCTCGTCTGGGAGAATACGCCTTTGGTTTCATTACGTCATCAGTTGTTCTTCAGGTACTTTGTTTGCCGTCAGTAATTATTATCTCAAAATTGCAGCAACTATTTCCAGTTGAACATTAGATATCCTTGTTTGATACTCTTTGTTTCCCAAATGGTGCTTATAAAGTCTGCTCAGATCCTATACTTATGCCTCTTTTTAACATTTTCATGCATTATGCAAGAAAAATGTGTTTGGGGTCTCATTTTCACGATTAATATGCTCAACGCCCAAAAAGAGTTCACAGTTGATTTTTGAGTCTCAAGCAAGTTATTTCAACCTGAAGATTGAGAAAAGTTGTGTTATTTGCTGAAAGATGAGCAAATGCATTTAGCAATATACCGAGTATTCCACTCTAAACATTTTTGTGATAAAAAGAACAAAACTGGTTTTGAGTTTGATGTTTCATTTTTATAAATTGAAAGTTGACTCTTCGAATATGTATTGCAACTAGTTCTTCTGAACTGACTTTCGTATAAATACATTTCAGAGGGAAAATGGAGATGAAGAATTATGTAGTGTTTATGTCCCTACAAACCATCTTTACATAGGTGATGTATTTCTGGTCAACTCTGAAGAGATAATAAGACCAAATTTGTCAATTCGAGAAGGCATTGGTATGCTCACATCCCTTCCATCCATTAATTCTCTTGTAGTTTACATATTTACTTCTTCTATGAACCAAACCCCACACTACTCTTGCATGAACCTGGTGTTGTAGAAAGACTATTATTAAGAAAGTGAAGTCGTTGTATGGTCCATCCTATTCATAAATGTTTCGAACCTTAACCTTTCTAGCACAAGTGACTTGGGACCAGTTTGATAACACAATATGATGTAATACTGAACAAATTAAAATTGTAAATGATTTAAAGACTTTTTCTGGATTTTGTTTACATAAGAAATGATGGGTTAATCGTTCTGAATGGACAATCTGAATCTAGTGGTGAATGAAATATGGCTGAGTGCTCTCTTTAAAATTAGGGGGATAGAGATTACTAGTTATCACTATACAAGTTTTAATTAAGCTGCTGTTAAATGCTGTAGTGTTCAAAAAAAAAAAAAATGCTGTAGAGTGTTCACTATTTTCTACAGTATTTTATTGTACTATTAACTCGCTTTTATTTACTCATTTCTCCGTCTATTATTTCAGAGATTATTGTTTCGGTGGGTATGTCAATGCCGCTGTCGATATCTCCTATAGAGAGGGTCTCACGTGGAAATGATAGAGTTCAGCTTAACAGAATGATGTAGAAGTGTGTTTAAGGACGAGTTTGTATCCATATGTTCTAAAGTTTTTTTGTACCATTCAGTGAAAGGTTTGTATTCATGTATTCATAATGTGTTTAGTCGCAGCCAATTTAGTAACGGCCACGATGCATTTTTTATCTTTGTAAAAAGTCGCTATCAAGATATATCCTATCTGTTTGTGCACGCCTATACAAGTCTAAACCCAAAATCAGCTGAAATAAGTTCCCTGACAGGGTTGTGCATTGTCTTGTTCTATACTGGAAACAGAAAAGTGTTTTTGCAAAAAGGAGTATTTGCAAGAAAAAGTGTATATAAAGGAAAGGATAGTCCATTTACAAGGTAACCAGGTGAAATCACCATATGCCAATGATGAATATAAAAGGGAAGAAACGTCTCGAGTCGACCAGTTCTTTTCTCTTCTCCTAGAAAATGAAATATGAACATGCCATTCTATCGTATTTCTTCCATTTCTCTGCAAAAGAACAACTCCGAAACAAAAAGTTATAGTTGATTTCACATTTTGAACATTTGGTCTAATTTGCTAAAAAGAAAATCGTTAAATCGCCACCTTTGTAAAAAGAACCTATTAAAGAACAAAAACTGCATACACAACCTGACTAGAAGCGACTAGGATGAACCAAAATAGGATCTGATAGATTTTATATATCATCACAAATACAACATAAGCAAATATACAGTTATACACCGATGATTAATTTCTTTTCTCGTTCACTATTGCATTTTTTGTGTGCCGAAAGCCAAGAAGGCTAGCGCTTTTTTCGTCTTTCAGCAGTTGGAGGCAGTTTCTCAGAAGGGCCACTAGGAAGTTTCTGTCCAGTTTCTCTTTCGATTTTTGCTTTCAGTTCTCTTAGGACTTTTACCTGACTTAGTTTCTCAGGTGACAACTTATCCCAGTAAATACCTAAAAAGAAATTGATTACTGATATTGTCGCATTCCCATAAAATCCACCGAACAAAAACATTATATGATAAATAATAAACAACCAAACAGAACACATGTTGTGTGTGTATTGTAATGTTAAAAGATAAGAAACTCACCTTGAGGTTTTGGGATGGAAGTGTTCGTAAAAATAACTTGGGTCGGAGTGCAAATGATGTCAACGGGAACATCATGGATTAGTAGCTTCTCAACAGGAATATCATCTACCAGCTGTTCATCATGTACTGAAAGAGAAATTTTCTTAAGACTGACCGACTAAGTGCAATACACAAACAGTAACTGCATGTAGCGCTACAATATTGTTTTTGAGAGAACTACAGATATACACCTTAGAAATTTACGGAGAATGACTTAATGGCCCAGCCAAAAGCTCAAAGTTTTCCATAAACGTTTATGGTGAGCTTCTACTGAGCTTCAGGGGGTGTTCGGATTTGTGCCTTGGAATTGATTATGTAGTCGCAATAAAAAATTTTGATGTTTGGACAAACATATAACGCATCTCATTTGTTAAGGTCAAGAGTCAGTTTTGCATAATTTCATACTAGCTATAGAAAACTGATTACCATAATTACCCCTTCTTCGTGCTCTAATTTGAGACGTTTACTCCCTCATACGACATCCTTTTTTTCTCACATAAATGTCCTTTTTGGTCATTTTATGCATTAGTTTCTTACATCATCAATCCCAAACACTAAAACAATTTATTAATTTGTTCACTTAAAAAAACTAACGCAGATCCAAACAATTTCTCCTGAATCCGTTTTACCATAAGTAATATCTGATCCTACTAAAAAACTTATATTAACTTTCAAAACACACATCTTACCTTAAAACCAAGGCCTAACTTTTTTTTTTTTTATTTTGACTTGCAAAACCTAAGCCTAACTTAATATATTTGTTTCTGTTATGGCTGTACGTAATACATTTTTCAATGAACGTCTTCTGTTAACGATATAAATACAAGTGGAAATGAGTCAAACATCTAAGCTTCAAAAGCGTAAAGCAATAATGAGCGTGTATCATTTCAAACCATTCACATATTCACAACCGACCATCGTTTCTCCACAATCAACATACTATAGTAAATGAAAAATGAAAACTTCAGTTAAGCTATTGCAAATAAAGCACTCCACTCCGATCTGTCTAACTAATGTTTTCCATTAATTATTTATTTTTCACAAAAAGAATGTTTGTTCTTCATTTCTTGCCTATTGGAGTGGTGCATTACTTTTCGTATTTCTGCAAGTCTTTTGATTGTTCAGAAAATGACATGATGCTTACGAGTGTAAGCCTTAGCTTTAACACATCAAAGGTGTATTTAGAAACCAATGGTATATTTAGCGAAATAATTCTTACCAGATGTAACTACTGGAGTTGAATCATCAATTGCTCCCATATAACGCAGCATTCCATATTCAAGTTCTGCAAATCCCTGCACATACATACACCAATAAAGAGGTTTACTTGTAATTTGACTGCATCCTTGGGACTTCAAAGAAGGTTCAACTGTAATTTCACTTTGAAAAGTTCCATTTTATTTTTTCTATAATCCATGTGGAACAAGCCTATCTCGTCAAGCTGAAGCAAAGACTAAATGAACTCGACAAACTATAAGTCAGGCCCGAGCCTAACAATCACAAGCCAGGAAATCTTGAGATCATTCACGTAAACCACGACACATCTCTAACAATAAACTAGCATGTTCATTGACTTCACAAAATTTTGAGTCGTTATATTCAAGTCACGTCTTAGGAAGTTATGTTTCTTTAAATAACTTTATTAGAACTGTCACTTGCTCAATGATATCTATTATATTGCTCTACTTTGACTTTTGATGTCCGGCATATCATTTTGATTGAAACTAACACCAAAATATTCAATATATATTGTAAATTTTCAGTTTGTCTCCAAAACCATAAACTTCACTCTCTAGAAAGGTGGTACTTTATCTATCTTAATAGTAAAAGCAAACCTAAATTATCAAGAGTTCCCAAACAATAAAAACTTTTCACAGATCCAAACAATAAAGCCCCCTTTACGCCTCCTTTCCTTTAAAATACCCCAGTTCTCATACAAAAGTGCAACAGTTGCCTCTTTTAGATGTTCAAAATTTCTCAGACAGAAAATGGATTAAAAATTTGTGTGGGTCGGCTCAACTATACCTGCCCACTTTGGCCTGCATGTAATTAAAGATTTCTTGTTTTGACCCACGCCCAACCTGTCTGAGCCGCCTATTCTACCAACTCCATACTAAGCTATGCAGAGTCACATTTATGATAGGACAGATGAAGTTAGTTATATACCTCACCCTTGCCAAGTCGAGCACCGGTTTTTGGATCAACTGCAACGGAGCCAATGACTATAAGGTCCACCTTGATCTTCTCATCCAATCCAATGGGCTTCCCATATTTTGCAACACCAACAGAAGTGCATGCCTCTTTCATGGTACTAGGATTTAATGCATCTGATTCAAGTATTGAGAAAAAACCTGTCCTTAAACGGGGTTGGGGAGTGAGTAACTTCTTTCCACCTTCAAAAAGAAGAACATTCTTATAAAGATGGTGAATATCTATATATAATCAGACGTAGAAGAGTCACGAGCAATTTATTATAATTTAACAATTTCTTAAACAAAATTCCCTTGATCTAAAAATAAACATAATAGTATAAAGAAGGGTATAATTGTCTAGTTGTAGCTTTCTTTTGTTTTCCTTCAAGCTTGACCGCATAAAAGATAACTAAAGACAACAAACTTAAAGCACTGACTAAACAAATTAATAAACTGACCATTGAGTGTTAAAAATCTGACTTGCTTTTGAGGTGTATCAGGATTCACCTTCACACATTCAGCCTTTAAAAACACCTCGAGTCTACTCATCTGGCATCACAAATTCATCCAAAATCTTACAATCAGTCATCTTTGAATTTTTCTCATAAGAATTTCTAAAATGAACCCCAAACTAAGAAATGGACTAAGGATACAATTTCCAATGTAAAGTTACAACTTAATATAGCATGATTATTTTCGACTTGCCTGCCAAGTGTTTATCTAAAAGAAAATCCCACAAAGCATTTCAAGTGGGAGTGTTTGGATTTTCATTTTGAAAGTGATTATCTGATTATGTCGCAATATTAAGTTTATCGTATCTGATTTAAACGGACGAATAGTCGGTTATAAGTATTGAATTTGACAACGCTCAATAACAAAAGCATTAATTACAACTTAATGTTGCACTATCTCCTGAAAACCCTATACCAATGTGATGCAAAACCATCCTTAGTAATATTTCTCTTTATATTGGTTATTGTAAGACTCGCTAACCGAATATAAACCTATTTACCACTAACGGGATGATTGGCAATGTGTTTTTAAAGTGATTATAACGCGTTTAGGTATATTTGAACTAGTTCTGAATGATAACTCAGAACTCAGATTATCACTATCCGAGTATATATAGATCATTTTACATGCAATTTTTCTTTAATACATAAACGACTTTGCCAGAAACTAATAACCGCGAAAGTTACAAGTTCAAATACAACAATTATCCATACCAATGCTAAACACCATTAATTAATCACATGAGAATTATCAGAATAAACTGCACTTTAACAATGCAAAGACATATTTGTACGTACTTTATCAGCAGCAATGGGAGCACCAACGAAATTGGGTATCCAGGTGCATGAACAGGTCTAGGAAACTGAGCAAATATTTAAACCCGTCCATCAAATCCCAAAACCCTTTTCCTAACACCCATTTCCGATGCTTTTGGAATCATCAGTCACATTTTCCCGCCATTTATTTCCATTGCATTCTCTAGCCTTACTTTTTTTTTTTTTTTTTTTTTTTCTTTTTTTTTTTTTTTTTTTTTTTTTTTTTTTTTTTTTTTTTTTTTCCATCAAACTAAGTCTCTCTGCCCTTCATTACTTTTCCTCATTCAAAGGAAAGCTTGTTCGGTTTTTGTTTTATTATTGTTATCCATTTGAATTTAGTATTGTTTTAGGTGTATAGAAGTGTAGAATCTATGTTAGGTGAAAATGGGTATTTGGGTTTTGGTTTGTTATGGAAGGGGAAATGATGTTTAGATGTGATATTTGGAATGAAGAGTAGTGTTCATGCTCTGTGTTCTTTAAAAGGTTTCATGGACTTTGTTTACATGATGGTGGAGGGCCGTTTGGTTAGGGGTTGTGGGGTTTGGATTTGTTTCCATGATGCCTATGTGTGAGTGGCCCCCACAATGGGATGAAAACCAAGTTTTGGAGGGTGTGTTGAATTCCCAACCACCCCCTCTACTTTTACATTTCTTTTATTTTCATGTGGGTCCATTTTTATTATCTACCACTAATAATCTTTTTATCATTAAAAAAAAACAATATTTTTAAATTTTTAAAATTTTATTCATTTAAAATATAACAATATATTATTTAACTGTATTTTCTCTCTCCTAATCCAAATCCAAATCTACAACTAACATTTAAATCCAAATCCTAATCTAAACCCATCTCACAAACCAAACGCACTCCTGGCTAAAGGCACTGTGTTTGTCCTGGTGGGGCCAGGATAGGCGTACATATGAGAACCTATCTCGAATTATTGTTGGATTCATATTTTTTTTGTTGGATCTCATATATTTTTGTTCGAAGTTTAATATTTTGGAAGCTTTAATTATTATCCTATACTATTTATATGGAAAAATGTCAAACTTGAAAAGTTGAGGTCTGAGTATTGAAAGTCAAAATGTGAGAGAAATTAATGTTTAATTAATACTCTTATTAAAACACCCCCATTACTTAAACAGTACCAATCGATTTATTCACATTGTACAACCAATTAAAAACATATCTACCAAATTAAATACAACCAATTAAAACACAAACCGGGTTGACCCGGGACGCTTCAAACCCGGCGGATTGACCCGGTTTAATTTGACCCGTTTTCGACCCAACCTAGCAAGTTGACCCGGTTTAAATCGACCCATTTTTCGACGAAGCGGTTCAACCGGTTGAACTACCCGGGTTGAACCGGGTTTCAATACATTATTCATTACTTAAAAGTACAATGATTTATTCACATTGTACAACCAATTAAAAACATATCTACCAAATTAAATACAACCAATTAAAACACAAACCGGGTTGACCCGGTTTAATTTGACCCGTTTTCGACCCAACCTAGCAAGTTGACCCGGTTTAAATCGACCCATTTTTCGACCGGAACAGGTTCAACCGGTTGAACCACCCGGGTCGAACCGGGTTTCAAAACATTATTTTTCGTTTATAACCTATAAACTTTTTTTTATCAATAAACTATCTATCGCTCTAAAATCCCGTTGCTATGCACGGGTACTCGTCTAGTTGTATATTATGGTTAAAAAGTTGTATTTTTTGTGAAGGGGTGTTTTTAAGAAGTTTAATAGTTTGGAAGCTTAATTATATTGTATATTGTGCTTAAATAGTTGTATTTTTTGGTGAATGTGTGTTTTTAATAGTGTATTAATTGTATTAGATGAATAGTGTTTTTTTATTTTTATATATGTTTTAAGTACTTGTAAACTATGTTTTATAAGTAGTATTTACTTAAAATCTATATTATTAGGAAATCTTAAAAAATGAATAAGAGGGAAGTGTCTAAATGCATTATAAGTAGTATAGATTCATAAGTCATAAATTTTCATAAGGCAAAACGGGCGGGTTAGGCGAGCTTGGGTCACGGATTGGGCGGGCTTGTGCCACGGGTTCAAATAGGTTTGGGCCCGAACCCGAACGGGCAAGAGTTTAAACGGGTACGGGTCAAACGGGCTTATTTTATACGAATAATTATAGAATAGATCCAAAACGATGGGAAAAATCCCTTAAACCTAACAGCTTATCTATATTTAAATAACTAAATATATTATATTTATAAGTTTTTATATGTAATATATATATATATATATATATATATATATATATATATATATATATATATATATATATATATATATATATATATATATATATATATATATATATATATATATATATATAAAGTTGCAATGTTCTTCAACCGAGAAAAAACATATACCCGTTAATGCACATTTAACTTTTGAAATGGCTAAATAAAACAACTACTTTCTCAAATGTTCAGATATCATGAACCGTAAAAAATACCACAATACCCTATAAACTTTTAAATTTTATTTCGATTCGTAATTACCTATATATATTATAGGAGGGAGGATCTTGCAAAATAGTAAAATAATGATTAAAAAACAATTTATGTAATAAAAAACTATTATCTTTTGGCTCAATAACTTAGCCCACATTCTTGGCCTGTTGATTGAAATATATGAATTACTATATATATTAATGTAGCGTCAAATGACATCATCTCACATTATGGTTCCTGAAAATTTTTTTGGCCTGCTAACCAAGGCCCAACCCGTGTGGTTTGCCTATGCTAATAACGAACATATTACTGTTCCCGGTTTTGGGCTTCTTTTGGGCTGAATTTGCTGGCCCATGAACTAAAAAAATAGAGCACAAACAGACCAGATCTCTAACTGGAAATGGTACTATTTTCATCACAACTTTGGTGAAACAGCCAGCATAATTTTGAGATTTAAGCAGAATGGAGCCAAAAATCCCGAAAGCCTATCGGCGATTATATTCCGTCAAACGACCAATTGCATAAATCAACGCCCCGCCGCAACGCGGCGGACCGTCGTCCATCTCGTTTTGCTTATGTGTGTCACGACCCATTGCCAGGTATATTAGTTAAAATGCCAATGTGGAAATATAGAATTATTGACGTGGATATATCATGTGTCAAATTTTATATTTTTATTCTTCATATTTGTCACAAAGATTATTCCAACCTCGAATCATCAGATTTCTTCTTCTTACCATCAGTCCATCACATTCAATTATTATCTCAATTTTATCATTTTGAGAAAAAAAAAAAAAAAAAAAAGAAGTCATGTCATCATCTTTCATTCATCTCAAATACCTTACCCCTACACCATTCTTTTCCTCCACCACCAACCTATTCCACCACCAGTATGCAGTCCACTTGCCGCCCTCACAACGCCGACGACCACATAGATGCGACCCAACACCACTCATATATGATTTTTAGGGAGTTTGTGTATATGTTTCTTGTTTATAAACTAATATTTTGTTTTTATAAAAGAATTTTATTTTTATAAAATTATTTAATTTTAATTATATATTACTTAAAATTTTTAATTATATAAAAGTAATTAATTTTAATTTTATAAAAGTATTTAAGTTTAATTGAAATATATATAGTATTTAAGTTTAATTGAAATATATATAGTGTTTAATTGAAATATATTACTT
>LBNU01016536.1:2455-29240 GCA_014162995.1 Artemisia annua | reverse complement strand
TATATATATATATATATATATATATATATATATATATATATATATATATATATATATATATATATATATATATATATATATATATATATATATATCTTGCGAAAAGAAAATTAATGGAAGAGATGGTGTACTCTCAATTCCCGTTACAAAGAAGAGGTATGCTAGAATCACACAAGATTTACAAAAAAATATCCACACAATGATGAGACATAAATATCTTTCGAGGATGTTTAAGGAGAAAGAAATCGCTTTTTTCTATTATTAAGTCGTATTTAAATAAAAAAATTTTAATATAGAAACTTCTTAGTTCATTATCTTTTATTTTCAAACATTTTTATATATTAAGTAAAAAAGAAAACAAACAATTTTTATATGACTTTCCAGATATAGTTTTTTTATATTAAGATAATTAAGTCAATTTCAAACACCACCTAAGTGTGATATGAGTATTTGTAGTTAAACTAAGACGTAAATCAGCTTAACATATGAGAAAGAAAGTGCAACTAAGGTTGAAGAA
This sequence comes from Artemisia annua, assembly GCA_014162995.1. NCBI lineage: Eukaryota > Viridiplantae > Streptophyta > Magnoliopsida > Asterales > Asteraceae > Artemisia > Artemisia annua. The sequence continues at coordinate 28,723 of LBNU01016536.1, read as the reverse complement.
GAAAAATGTAAAATGATTGATGATGAGAAAACCCTTTGCGCTACACACTCACACTAATATTTCAATGATCTTATCAGTGATGACTTACTTATTTAGATACTTTTGTCACATTCTAAAGATATTTACGACCTTGAGTAAATCTTAACATATTCTTCAAGTCTTTGTTCTTTGAGCTTGATTTTGCCGTCTATTTAAGTTAGATGCAAATTTGACAATATTAATATAACTGCTATTATAACTTTATAAATTCATAAAAAAAATATATATATAATGCCCTTCTTGTATTTTGGTATAGATCTTCTATACTCTTTCAATATACGGCCTTTTACAGTTTAAAAAAATGGAAAAAAATTATATTATTAGGGTTATAAAGTGCGACTTCTATTAAGCACTAATCGTATACTCTAAACGAGTTCAACAGATTTACAAACATGACACAGAGGCTGCTAATTCATTCGGTGCATCATATCACATCATTTTAGCTTCATAAAAGATCCTCGATCCTATATTAAAAGAGTGTTACAAGAACATACGGCTTCCATTTTTTAAAACATAAACTCCGGTTTATTAAAACATATTTTTAATATCTAGTTCCAACCACTTTGTTGACTTGATTTAATATCTAGTTGTCCTCGTAACTAAAAGATTCCATTATATTTAAACATGCATAATGTTTTGCATTTGCTTGACGAAGTTATAACTCTATATAATATTGCAACATGTCTTTGTTTAAGTTAGCAAAATATGTTTTCCGCAAATTTGTGAATCTCTCATATCTAGATTTAACTGATATAAAATCATTTCCATTATAGTTGTTTGGAGTAGAGTGTAGTCATGTACCATAGAATTGTGTTAAATGAATTTATGTAAAGAGAACCTAAAGATGAATTATTGTAAGATCATAAGTAGATGGAGAAAACTTAATTTGAGTTACATTTTTAGCTATTGCAAAATATTTGTTTAGAGCTCGTTTGGTTCGCAAAATCTTAAGGATTCTAAAAGAATTGAAATCTAATTTCCATTTCACAATGTGTTCAGTTGGTATAAGGAAGGAATTTAAAATCTAAATATCCTTCATGTGTTATTGTGTCTGGTTGGAAAAAGAAATGGAACGAAAATCTCTCAAAATCTTTTATATGTGGAATTTACATTCCTTAGCAAAATGGGAAGAGTGTATACAATTCTATGAAATTCATTATTTTGTTTAATAAAAATTAGTTATTATTATTATTATTATTATTATTATTATTATTATTATTATTATTATTATTATTATTATTATTATTATTATTATTATTATTATTATTATTATTTTAAACTACTATTACTCATATATATATATATATATATATATATATATATNCACACACACACACACACACACACACACACACACATATATATATTACTGTTGTTGTTGTTCTATGAAATTCATTATTTTGTTTAATAAAATCTATGAAGTAGTAGTAATAATAATAATAATAATAATAATAATAATAATAATAATAATAATAATAATAATAATAATAATAATAATAATAATAATAATAATAATAATAATAATAAAATATTTAAATTAAATAACAAATAAAATCATAATTAGAAAAATAATAACGTTTTTAAATGTTAGTAATTATGAATTTTAAGTTTAAAAAAAAATATAAACATTTATTATTTTTATATTCTTTAAAATAAATAAACATGTTAAATACTAATAATTATAATAATTTATAAATATTGATGTTTTTAAATTATAAAATTCTGAATTACAACGTAATTTAAAACTTTTCATCCAATTTCTTATGTAATCTGAATTCCTACACTTTGTTGTAATTGGAGTGACTAAATTACTATTAAAGTGAAAACCAAACTGGTTACATAATGTAATCTGAATTACAATTTACTTCATTCTGCAAACCAAACAACCTACATAATGTAATGAGATTACAATTACATCCGATTATATTACATCAGATTAGGGCGAACCAAACAGTCTTAGGTCCAAAAGAAAACGTATACAAGTTAGATAGAGATTCGTAAAGTTTAAACGTTATAAACGAGGATGTGAGCCCGCGCGTTGCGGCGGGTTTTTTTGCATAGACATTTTATAGAATAAGAAAGAGAAGCAAAAGGGAGGTTTCATACATTGCTAAGAAAGGTTCTTCTATACAAAATTAAGCTACCCAATCAGTTGCAATTATCTGTGTGATATCTGTTGAAGCTTGCAAGAAAACATCAAATTACAAAACAAATACTTGGGCTGCATGCAATGGACAGCTCCCTGCAGATAGACAAATAACAAATGGTTACACTCACGGCTTTCATTTATGTTTTGCACTACTCATTGCGATTCCTAAGTAGCAGCAATTCATGAAAATTGCTACTGGATTCCCTTTTCATCTACTTTAATATCCACCCTTTAACACGTTACAGATATAGCATACCATGAATTGACACAGTTATGCGTACTCGGGCTGAAATTTTACCTTTCAAGTGCGAGCTCAGTCTGCAACTTTGCGGCGGGGTTTTTGTACATGTAGATTACCTGAAAAGAAAGAGCAGCGAAGTTACCAATGGTTGTATGTGTGAAACATGGTGAACAAATTTTGTGTAGATTCAAGGTGTAGGAACACAATGTATTAGTTGTAGGAGTACAAAATAATAATAATAATGATAAAAATAACCCATCTACTCTAATATTTGTGAACACAATCTGACTCGTAAGTCGTAACAAACTCACTTCCCGACTGCCATTACCAGTTTCCCAAACCCTTCCCATCCACCATTATGTGATAACCGAATCTGACCTCCAACACTAATGAAATTCGCCCTCCTGTCATCCCCATAGCTCATTGACCTTCTCGCTCTACGATAAATGACACTACATATACTTTGTTTAAGGGTTTTGACTATCAGTTTATGCAGCTTGTTTTAAAATGATTTGACTAATTCTTACACCTTAGCTGTTTTTCTCATTAAAATGATTTTTTTTAAACAAAGGAATGCAATCTCTATGGAAAGTCAAAAATCATACCTGTGTTTGAGTCTCTTCGCTGCCTTCTTCAACCGTATTGATATATTTATGATCTCTCTTCAAAGCAATATGACAGATTCGATGAACCTTCACATCAGAAGAAACTTTTATAAGTTTTACTTGATTTGCAAAAAAACAGCAACACATAAAATAATATAACAATTTTGACCCTAATGTATCAACCGTGTTAAAAATGTGGGCTTATTATTCTAGAATCTAAATAACTGCAAACATAACTTGCATCTTAATATTCTGTTGGGGTGGCTTATGCAGGTGTAAAAGCAAAATTGTACCGTATTTCGTCATGAAATTGTTTCTTAACTATCATAAAGAGCAACTCAAGTTTATTCATTTTCGCCACCAATTAACTACTATTGCTATGTTATTCATCTCTTCTCTTATAAGTTGATCCATGGTCTGTTCTATTTGCGCGCCCATCACCTAATCATCATAATTTAATGCAACCAAATGAGTACCTTGAAGAAGCTGGTTCAGAAATGCGAAGAGAATAATTTTTAAAGCTATAACGTACCATGATCAAACCCCAGAGAATGGGTGAACTACAAATCATCTGGGAGATACGTGGTTATTTTAGACTTTTTACCTGTAACAGTTGCATCAAACATTCAAAACTGCTTATTTGCAAAATCAAAAGAAATATGTCAAATAAAGAATCATTCTTATTTCAGTACCTTGGTAGCTTCAAAGAGTAGAGGAAATAGCAATAGTTGTTGGTGGGTGAATCGGCAACCAACCCAAGCACTTTTAACTTGCTGTAAACAATTAGGATATACTTTGACCCGAGGTCATTCATATTTGACCTATTACCCAACCCACCCATTTTTCTGTAAATTTTTTTAAAACCTCTAATTTTTTTGTTTTAATGTCATTCACTAAACTCACCTTGATTAGCATATCACAAACATCAAACCTGTAATGACAGACAATCGTTGTCATTCCACCGTTAGTTTCACCTACTAAGAAACACGGCTTGTACCAAGGCAACATAAACACATTCTATTAACCTAATGTGCCAGCCACATGAAAACGACAACGCTTATCATGCCTTTTAATATATATAGAGGCTCGGATCTGCGAGTATGGAAGCGGTACCAGAGACCCGCCATGGCTGCAACCACGTGGATGTGACTACCTCGCCAAGATACGGGAGTTGATAAAGCACGCTTAGCAAAGACATAAATGCAGAAAACTGTCGTCATCGCCTCGACTCTATACATTATTCGAACACATAAATTATCTGGAGCAAGTAACTTTTTCCAGGTGTGGGGTTACCAACATCAAATGTGCCTCAAAGTTTCTTACAAATAGTATTGCCTAAATTATATCAATATACCAACAACCGGGCATGGTAGGCAATTTTGTTTTGGCAGCCTGCTTCATAAAAGAACCAAAGGCAATTTAAACTAACAAAGTTATTGTAGCAACTAATAAACAGTTTCATCTACATCACATAAGCAAAGAACAATTAAACGAAAAGAAAATGGGCGTCAAGTAAATGCGGCTAAAGAATGGAACAAATGAGGCTCAGAGCTGCGAATGGTGAATCAGTGGCCAACACTCGTAATGGCTGCAACCACCATCTGAGTGTGGATGCCTTGCCAAGGTATGGGCCTCAGTACAGTACCCCCAACCAAGATATTGGCCATGGCTGCAACCATAATTTAACTCAGGTTGCCCTGCCAAGCTGCCGGTCTCGGTAAATCATGGTATAAAAAAATGCAGCTAATCATCATTGCCTCAGGAAAATAAACAGGTAAGTAGTGTGTTTCATTTTTCCTTTATATGCCTTAAGCATTACACGTTACCACACATACGTATACTAAAATCAGATCACCATGAACCAATGTTTCACCATAATTTAACTCAGCTATGGCTGCAGCCGCAGGTTATGCAATAGGGTTACACATAAGTCTAGTAAGGATCGAAAAAGGAGGATACGGCCACCATGGCTGCAAGTAAACCAACCTGCCCCGCCAAGATGTGGACCATCTCACCTTTAATTGCCTTACCCGGTAGACTCCTCTTACCCTGTTGTATTCAACATAGCAATCATTCTTATGCCATTAAACTCATTGAGAATGTAATAAGCAGATTGCAAAACGAAAATGAGAACATTCCACGAATCTTTCTCAAAAGTTCGTGCAGCAGTCAAACCACATACAATGAAGACCTCATACAGAACCTGATTTTAGTTAATTCATCATCGAAACAGCAAATTTTATCACTCCCGAGCTTAATTTTACCTCATTTTTTATTTCATAGCATCTCATAACTACCATGATTTAAACGAAAAGAAAATGGGCGTCAAGTAAATGCGGCTAAAGAATGGAACAAATGAGGCTCAGAGCTGCGAATGGTGAATCAGTGGCCAACACTCGTAATGGCTGCAACCACCATCTGAGTGTGGATGCCTTGCCAAGGTATGGGCCTCAGTACAGTACCCCCAACCAAGATATTGGCCATGGCTGCAACCATAATTTAACTCAGGTTGCCCTGCCAAGCTGCCGGTCTCGGTAAATCATGGTATAAAAATAATGCAGCTAACATCATTTGCCTCAGGAAAATAAACAGGTAAAGTAGTGTGTCTTCATTTTCCTTTATATGCCTTAAGCATTAACGGTTACCACACATAGTATACTAAAATCAAGATCACCATGAACCAATGTTTCACATAATTTAACTCAGCTTATGGCTGCAGCCGCAGGTTATCGCATAGGGGGTTACACATAGTCTAGTAAGGGATCGAAAAAGGAGGATACGGCAGCCATGGCTGCAAAAAACAACTGCCCCGCGAAGATGTGGACATCTCACACTTTAATTGGCCTTACCGCGGTAGACTCCTCTTACCCTGTTGTATTCAACATAGCAATCATTCTTATGCCATTAAAACTCATTGAAATGTAATAAGCAGATTTGCAAAACGAAAATGAGAAATTATCCTCACGAATCTTTCTCAAAGTTCGTGCAGCAGTCACACCTATACCAACGAAAAGTAACCTTTAAACACATACAATGAAAGACCTCATACAGAACCTTGGATTTTAGTTAATTCAATCATCGAAACAGCAATTTTATCACCGCCGAACTTAATTTTACCTCATTTTTTTATTTCATAGCATCTCATAACTACAAAGAAAAGCAACCCACACAGAAGAAAAAGGTATTTTTGCAGATAACATTGAAAAGTTATGGTATCGGGTTTTACATAATATGCAAAAGACCAGCGCCACTTATCGTTAATCCTCAAACAATGAAGCCTAACCAAATGGGTAGAGTTTTTTTTCTACGCTTAACTGACTGGGCATCAAGAAAGTAACGTGCTTCAGGTTGCTTTATCCACCTTGAAAAACTTTCTAAAAATACTTATAACGATAACCTTTAAAACTACCTATTCCTAAACAAAAACATGAGGAACTGGTTTGTTGCAGTTCTAAAGCAAGATATGCAGCCCCAAAGAGTGGACCCAGAACTACTTATCCGGATTTTCTTGATAGCCATCTTAATCCTAACTATTGACACATCAAATAAGACTTTTTTAAACCAAAATCAAGTCTCCCTAACTAAAAGATAAAAGGAAAAAACAGCAATAAATCCTTATAACGAAAACATACGTACCCCTAAAATCAGCCTCGGCACACTTCCATAGGTGCAATCTGACCACGGTCACCTTGTCACAACAGATTCAAACCCATTCGGCATGTTAACAGCCCCATAGTATGACTTCATTCAAAGAGCCTGCACAATATATAAGTATTAACAATCACCACAAACAACTTTAACCAAACACAAACAAAATTACACCAGCCTAAAAGGCTTATTTATAGTATATAAGTAAAATATAAAACAATCCAAACACAACTTAATTAAACTTAAAAAAAAAAAAAAAAAAAAAAAAAAAAAAAAAAAAAAAAAAAAAAAAAACCTTAAAACTTAACTGCCCTTTACCACCATCTTCATCAATCCTAATCCCCAATAATTACCTGTAAAAAAAGCAAGCAAAAATTAAGAAAAAAACAAAATTTAAACTGGTAATAAACCCTAGTTAAAGCCCCAAATTGACAGATTTGGGGTTTTTGCCAGAAACTAAGCAATATTTAAAAAAAAAATTAGCGTAACCTCAAAAGGAAAAATGTGGGTTGCAATTGGGAACAAATATGGCTCATCCATAAGACCCCACAAAAGGAATAAAATATTGCGCCTTCCACTGTGTCAACCAACAGTAAATTATACCACAAAAACTTGTAGACCCCGAATTGTTAGGCGGGTCGGAGCCAGTCGGCCATCCACGTTCATCGGAGGCGGATCACAAAAAAAGGAAATAGCGTGTGAGTGGGGGAGGAACAGTCCGGGTCACAGGGTATAACACCACATTTTATTTTGGGTTTTTAATGGGTCGTTTTAAAAGCAAAATGGTCTAGCATGCCCGGCTTTGTAGTATATTGATATCAATGGAGAAGAAGAAATCAAAGGGACTGGAAATTTCTAGGGCATATAGAAAGTTGGAAAAGATACAATGAAAGGGTCGTACATATATCATGAGTGTTCCATTTCACTGTTGAACCAACAGTGACTATACTCACGAAAGCACTGTAGATCCCCGAACAGTACATGGGTCGGATCTCTAAATAACGAAGGGTATGTGAGGAGAGCGGGTCATGTGTATTGAATGGGCCGGGTTAGGAAAGTTTTGCAATAGCAATATGGGTTAGCATCCTGGCTTTTAGTATATAGGTATAATATTCTAACTAAAAATAAATTTGTTTATACACGTGAACATATATTGCTCATCATGTATCGCAGAATGTTTTTGAAGCAATTGTAATCTTTGAAAGAAATTGTAATTTGAGTGAATTGTAATTCAAAGAATTTGAATGTATTGAAATTGTAATTGATGAAATTTATTATTGCGCTTGGTTGACTCACAACGACATTCAGAAAAACGTTAATAAATTAGTAAAAGTATAATTTGATAATAATAGTATTAATAACTTAAAATGAATAGTATAATATTAGTAATAAAATAATAATAATAATAATAATAATAATAATAATAATAATAATAATAATAATAACAATAATAATAATAATAATCATCATCATCATAATAATAATAAGTAGTAATAAATAACAAATAATAATAAGAATAACTGTAATAATAATAATAAAAATAATAATAATGTAATATAATAACAAGTAAGAAATAAATAAATAAATAATAATAATAATAATAATAATAATAATAATAATAATAATAATAATAATAATAATAATAATAATAATAATAATAATAATAATAATAATAATAATAATAATAATATAATAATAATAATAATAATAATAATAATAATAATAATAATGTTACGGGGTCTTTATGAAGGCCATGCTATATCGTGCGCTGGTATTATTGGTATTAAAAATCGACATAACGTGGTGCGCGATACTATTGTTGATATCTATTCTCGGTCGAGGATTTCGACCCGTAAAGAAGTTGATATTGGGCTCAGTAGAGAAAAGGACAAACCCTTACGTCCAGCTGACCTGTTGCTATACTCGTGGGATGGAGGACTTGATGTATGTGTCGATCTGACAGGGTCATCGCCCTTTACGGAAACTGGCATGGTTCATTTTGTGTCGGGTAGTGCAGTGATTGAGGTTGCACAACGTAAACGCACCAAGTAAGAGGCTAAGTGTGCGAATATTGGATATGGGTTTACCCATTTCTCATTCTCTTCTTTTGAGAAACTTGAGAATGATGCAGTGACTTTAATGAAGCGAATCTGAAAGTTCTATGTGACTCAAGACGTTAGGACACGTGTTGCTATTCATATCTTTAGTAGGATTATCTTTGCTATAGCTAGAGGAGTGGGGGCTCATATAGTATTGCGGTTGTCCACTAATTTCTTGTAAATCTTATGAGTTTCTAATAAAGTGATATTGAAACAACAACAACAACAATGCGGGGGATATTTATGGGGACTATGTTGTATGGTATTATTCGTATTAAACATCGGCATAACGTGGTGCACGATACCCTGGTTGACATTTGTTCTCGGTCGAGGATTTCAGCTCGTAAAGAAGTTGATATCGGGATTAGTGGAGAAAGGGACAAACCCTTACGCTCAGCTGATATGTTGCTCTACTCGTGGGACGGAGGGCTTGATGTACGTGTCGATCTGACAGGGTTATCCCCTTGACGCAAACTGGTATGGTTAATTTTGTGCCTGGTCATACGGTGATTGAGGCCGCACAACGTAAACACGTCAAGTATGAGGTTAAGTGCGCGAATATTAGATATGAGTTTCTCCCCTTCTCATTCTTTTTTTTAGGAACTTGAAAAGGATGCGGTAACCTTATTGAAGCGGATCTGAAATTTCTCGGTGACTCAAGACATTGGGGCACGTGCTGTTGTTCATAGCTTTAGTAGAATTAATTTTGTTATAACTAAAGGAGTGAAACCATAGATAGTATCTCGGGGTTCTACTATTTTTTTTTAAATCATTTGATTTTCTAATAAAATGATAGTATTTTTTAAAATAAAAAATTTAATTGAAAATTTTCCATTTATATTGCTATTTAATCTGAATTACAACATCGGATGTAATTGAAGGAATTCAATTTCCTTTGCAAAGCAAACCAAATACTCTACCTAATTTGAATTACAATTTTAATCTTTTTAGATTACAACTAGTAATAATACCCGTGCACGCACGGGGTTTTTTCAAAAATATTTACTTATATAGTATTATCTTTTATAAACAGAAAATCTTATGTATATTTTAAAAAGTTAGAGCATCAACATGTGCAATAGTAAGAAAAATAATTAGCAGAAATTGTAAATATAACCGTGGCATCGACCTTGTATTGGATTCTTGAGCGTTTCTTTTATAACGTTATTGGGTCAAAGGTTCTTTGATCACATGGGTTTACACATAAATCAAATTTATTTTAAAATTTTTGTTTACTATATAGACATATAAGAATTTACCCGTGAAAATTGTGATATAAGTACAACTAATAAGTATGCATTAGTTTTTCATTATGTATTAATGTCAATTAATTTTTTGTAAAAATTTTATTGAATAAAAGATTTAACTTTATTTAGCTGACATAGATATTAATGTTGAGGTTGATGTTGTTGTTTAAGTTTAACTATTGATATCATGTTGTACAAATGTGCGAGTTTAGTAGCACATAATGAGAGTTGACGAAGTTAAAATATACTCCGTAAAGTTTTTTAAAAACGTTTTTTTTCCGGATATCCTTATATAAACTTTAAATAATAATTACATGATTATTGAGTCGTTATAAGTACAATCGTGTATATTTATTTTCATATCACAGTAACTCGTACTTATCATTTGATATTATATTACCGCTAATAATAATTTAACTGTATTTAATATTCAAACCCGTGTACGTATAGATTAAACTTTTAAATAGGATAATATGAGTTCGTATTTATATTTAACGTAATAGTAAAAAGATATTTTAATAGATGAAAGTTTAAACTAATATTTATTTTAAAAGTATTTAACGTATACTAAAACTAATTCGTACATTTATAAAATTTTGTAAGTCTAGTGGATGAAGGTTTCAAACCAATACTAATACTCATATAATAGTAAACAAAGTTCATATTATAAAGTGTAGGGGGTATAAAGTGTAAGGGGTTATTTGTTTATTATCTAAAGTTATAAAAAAATATGGAGATTTATAATTTTACACTTAACTCCATATAATATATTTAAAATTCAACCACTAAAGTTTTATTAATTACCTCCTCTTTTTTTAAGTTTTTATTTTCATAAATTTGACACCTATATTTTTATGTGTTTTTTTTTCTCAACCAAATTCTCCACCAAATTTATTAAAGTTTGACCAAAATCAATTCAATTTTGACTTTTTATTGGCCAATCATATTGCTTGATTTCGCCTATGTGTCAAAATCGAGCTCTTCTATTGGTTCAATTTTTTTTCCTATAAGATTGTTCTCTCAAAAAAAACTCCGAAATGATGTAATTCTTTTATTATATAAAAGATTACATATGATTACAAATTATTTTACGGCGAACCAAATACCCCAAGTAAACACGTCAACTTTGTTCTCTAGTTTGACTTTAGATAAGTAGATAACTTGATTATTAAAAGAAACTTGTAGGTGCATAGTTTAACCATTTTATATAGAGTTTTGTGATGACTTGTTCATTAGATGAGTTCAGAACTGAATTCACAAGATAACAAATTTTGGAACAAAATCATAAACTGAGGAAAAAAAAGAAAAAAGAAGACGACTATAGAAAGAAAGAGTGCAATAAAAACGGTTAGGGTGATGTGATGAGCCACATGCGTGTCTGAAAACGATTCTGGTTTTATTTTTTAATTTTTTTGGGTGTCAACAACTGATGCGTTGTTTACAGCTGTACCCGATTCAGGACTATGAATACTATGCTTCTTTCTTTCACTATCAAACCTTCATTTTTATTTATGTTATCTTTTTTACTCCATGAACTTTTTGTTCTTATCTTGTTTTCCTATACAATTCTTCATCGACATTGCTTTGTTAGATGTGAACTAAACCTTTGGCTTATCTTTCTATTTATCTTTTCACCACCACATTTTAACGAATTTTCATAACCACAACATTTGTTTCGGTTGGGTACATTCTATTAACTAAATGTAACTTTTTCTTACATGTTTGATTATATTAAGAGAGCATGACCACCAAAGGGTTTGTGTCTCAATGATATTTCAAGTTGCGTGAGATAGATTTGTGGTGTAAAAATTACTTTGATAATAAACTTTGACTCTTTCACCTAATGTGGATAGAATGACTAACTGCTTTGTGCTTATTTTGTTATCACTAATGTAAGTGCTATTTGTCTCGCTTCTATATCATGAAGATGTTCATTAAAAGCATATGTAAAGCATATCCGTTTAAAGAGTTAATAGTTTTCGTTCATCCTTTATTCAAACAGCACAATTAACATCACTATGCAAAATATTACTAATCTAAAATAATACAATAAAGTGAATAAACAAACATCACTATGCAAAATATTACTCGATTTAAAGACTAAAAAGACGAAGTTTTTTTTTTTTTTGGATGAAAGATGAACATATATTAAAATATCAACATTTACAAAAGAATAAAGAAAAAATGGTTTTAACATGCACAAACAATAATACAACATCTAGAAAACTAGACCGCAAAACAACAAATAAAACTATCACATATCAGATAAAACATACTAAATCTCTAATAACACTAGAACTATATATCATGGTTTTCCACTGATGCATTCCAAGCAGTCCAATACTTCCAGTGTTCACCTTATTTACCTACTATATTATCACATTTCCAATGATTACATTTTTTTATGAAAGGTGAACATATATTAAAAAGGCGAAGTTGTATGTAAATGTACATCTTTATAAATCAGACAAGAACTACTGCGGTATCAATGCAACATTGTTTCATATTATGTTCATCAACAGCCAAGTCATTGTATACATAAAACGAAGCTAAACCAAAAAAAAAAAAAAAAAAAAAAAAAAAAAAAAAAAAAAAAAAAACAAAAAAAAAAAAAAAACAAAAAAACATCAAAAAAAAAAAAAAAAGCCGAAACCGTTATAAATTTTACACAACGGGTTCGAGTTGTTTAATAAACTTACATAGCTTTTTGCAAAATAAGAATCTAACTAAATACAAAAAGGAAAATCATGAGTAAAAAACTTAAGCTCGTTGATGTTATCTACGAACAACACGTAAAGTACGTATTGCATTCCATCAGCTTTATCGATGATAACCACACAAGACGCCATAACGACAAAAGTAGTGTGGCTATCATCATTAAAGTGTGAAGGATACTAAGTTCAATTCCTGCTGAATGCAAACAACACTGAAATATACACTCCAATCTTCTGAAAAAAAGGATTTACCCGATTTAAAACTGTGTGACGATGGATTCACATCCCGTGAAATATTCGACCAAAAAGTCAGATACAACTTTTTTGCCATTAAGCTGAAAACCACATACCCAAAGGACCAAACTAGCAATACCAAAAACTAAAACCTACATGATGTAACATACTCTATCTCCTTCATTTTCATAAAAGGAGTTTTGGTAAAACACCAAATAAAAAAAGTAGTAACCCGTTTATTTCCTCCCACCATTTTTCTCTCTCTCACTTTCACATGTTCGTTCGGTGATTAATTCTTAAATATTATTTCCTTCTTCTTCTTTACAAAGTATATATACATTCATCCAGACATATATCCTTATATATTTTTTACATATATATCCAAATATAGTATATTTATATGAAAAAATATATAATATATATGGGTATACTAGTAGTATAGTACTCGTGATCTGTGCATAGTCTTCTACGTGACTTTCTTGGTGGGTTTGGTGTATACTTCAATTATTGATCATACCCATTTTCCAATATCGATTTTTCCACATTATTTTACTTTGATATCAAGAGTGTGTTTCAAGAAATATATATAAATACTTATTTAAGAAAGATATGTAATGAAGCTTTTTTAGAGTGTGTGAAATTCAAGTATTTGCAGGTCTAAAAGCTGTTGTTACTGCTGCTGCTTTTTGAAGAATTTAAGATAGTAAAGGTATATGTACTTTTTTGTAAGTTTTTGTTTTTTTACTTTAGTCATTTTTTTTTTCTCTTTATTTTTTTGTTTTTTTTACTTATTTGGTTGCTTAGTTTTGTTATCATCCATTCTATGTAAAAAGTCAAAGATGAAACTATGTTGGGTCAACTATGGACTTTGGTTTTAAGACCAAATATGTTTGAAATGGTTTTTGGGTTTGCTTGTTTGTTATAGTTTGACCATAAGAAAAAGAATTTTAAAAAGTTTTAAGGTTGTTTAGTTTTTGTTATGGGTTTTATGTTTGTGTATTGGAATGCTATGATAAGAAAAAGAAAAAAAGAAAGAAAAGAAAAGAAAACTGAGGGTTTTATGTATATTAATTAGTCTTAATGAGGCTGCAATTTAAGGTAGAAACTTGATCAGGGGGAAACTGACTTTAAGTCTTGTGAATGGTCAATAAAGGTTAGTTTAGCTAAATTCAGTTCTTGTTTCACCTAACTACATGTGGATAATAATACTGTTACTTGAACTTGAAGTGAGCCTTGATGGTTAGTTTTAGTGCTTGACTGCTTGGTTTTCTACCCTGTCATTAATAGAAAGTTTTTATTTTTGTGTCAAAAATTAATATCTTGGAATGATATTTTGAGCTGGAACCTTACACTTTACCGTCACCTAAACGCTTACCATAGGCGCGGCAATGGTGAGCTGGGAAACTTTCATTACCATGTAGGGAGGCCGGGCGGGTGCTAGATTTTCTGAATAAAGTATGCTCTAGCATACCAAGTTCTTTTAAGGATCTGAATAAATCTAATTTTCACTTTTTTCATATTAGATAGCTGTAAAAAGAAATTTAGGGTGTGTCGTATCCATGTGCATATAGGTATGTCCGCTGCTGCCACCATGCGGTTTATGGTGTCGTTAAAGTAAGTTTATGTCAAAGATTTGTGAACTGATGTTTGTCACATTCGATCATGTCGTATTACTCATATCAGATCGTCTTGGTGGTCGGTGGATGTTCAGAAGTGCATTATGATAGTTAGTATGGTTACTTGAATTATAGTCAGTATCAAATAATCTGTCACTTTAAACATAGCTAGATAATTTTACATTTATTTTAGTTATACAGTAAGATTTGTTATAGATACTTGTTACCTAATTTGCAGATATGATTATATTAGCCGTAAATAAACAAGATATCATAATTGTAAGAATCAATAATATATATTCAAGATTCTGAAGTATCTTTTACCTTTTTATCTTACAGGTTTTTACCTTATAAATTGTCACCAAACAATGGGAGGATATTTGTGACATCAATGGATCCCCAAGCTTTTATCAGGCTCTCAATAGGTTCACTTGGATTAAGATACCCCGAAAAACCCGGAGTCCATACTTTTACATCTCCGTGCACATGTGAGATTCGCCTTCGTGGTTTCCCAGCTCAGAACGCATCAATACCACTTTTATCATCACCCGAAGCCACACCAGATTTTCACAACATTGCCTCAAGTTTTTACCTCGAAAAATCTGATTTAAAAGCATTACTTACACCAGGGTGTTTCTATACTCCCCAAGCATGTTTAGAAATCGTTGTGTTTACTGGTCGTAAGGGGTCTCACTGTGGTGTTGGGATTAAAAGGCAACAGGTGGGGACGTTTAAGTTGAATGTGGGTCCCGAATGGGGTGAAGGTAAACCGGTGATTCTTTTTAGTGGTTGGATTGGTATTGGGAAGATGAAACAAGAAACGAGGAATTTTATGGCGGAGCTTCATTTGAGAGTTAAGCTGGATCCTGACCCGCGATATGTTTTTCAGTTTGAAGATGAGACGAAGTTGAGTCCTCAGATTGTTCAGATTCAAGGGAATATTAAGCAGCCGATATTCAGTTGCAAGTTTAGTCAAGACAGGTAAATTACTTTCTCAAGCACAATATTACAATGAGAATGCAAAATGGGTAGATTTTTTGATTGAGTAACGGGTCGAATCTGGTTTGGGTCAAACGGGTCCTATTTAGTTTGGGTATTGGGTTGACCAAAAACAGTACTTGTCCATTAAAGGTTTTTTTNTTTTTTTTTTTTTTTTTTAATTTTTGGATATAGTCTGTGAAATATGCTTACAAGATTTATTTTTTTTACAGAATTATCAAAAAAGAATTGCATTTTATGTTATTTTACAGTTTTTACTAGTGTGTGTACCTTTGAGTCGTAAAAAGATGTCTTTTGTATTATATGGGTACTTTGTAGCCCAAAATCTTAGTATTATCATGTAAGTTTTAGCATTGTATGTAGATAACTAAGTATAACATTTTTTACATATAAAATAACAGTTTTATATGAAAGTTACCATTTAAAAAGCCGTACATATGATATAAGGTTTTTTGCTTAAAACTAAAAAATGACACACACGGGACAAATGTAAAAATACGTGGATATTGTCCGATAAACCGAGGGACTTTAGTTCCCCTTTTGACTAGTTTGGCCCATTTGACCTATTAGTGATTGAACATAACCCATAAAAAATGTCCCTCTAATATAATTAATTTCTCGTTATTTGCCAAGCTGTGAACTTTTGTTGTGATTATGCAGGGTGCAGCAGGTAGACCCGTTAAACAACTACTGGTCAGGTGACGGTTCGGACCAAGAAACTGACCGAAGAGAAAGAAAGGGTTGGAAAGTAAAAATACATGACTTATCAGGATCAGCTGTAGCAGCAGCATTCATGACTACACCTTTTGTCCCATCAACCGGTTGTGATTGGGTAGCTCGGTCAAACCCGGGTTCATGGTTAATAGTCCGACCCGACGCCTTCCGGCCTGAAAGCTGGCTTCCTTGGGGTAAACTCGAGGCATGGCGTGAGCGTGGTGGTACAAAAGATTCCATTTTTATCCGTTTCCATCTTTTATCCGACGGTCAAGATGGTGGAGAGTTGTTAATGTCTGAAATGCTCATAAATGCCGAAAGGGGTGGTGAGTTCTTTATAGATACAGATCGTCAAGCAAACTCTAACTCTAATATACCAAGCCCACAAAGTAGTGGTGACTTTGCTGGACTAAGCCCGTCTGCAAGCGGGTTTGTCATGAGCTGTAGGGTTCAAGGAGAAGGGAAGAGGGGGAAGCCCATGGTGCAGTTAGCAATGAGACACGTAACGTGTGTTGAAGATGCAGCGATCTTTATGGCATTAGCTGTGGCTGTTGATTTAAGTATCGAGGCTTGTAGGCCGTTTAGAAGACGGATCAGGAGGGGAAACCGCCATTCTTGGTGACATAAAAATTGAAATTAATATTTCAATGGAACTAGTTAATGAAGCTTACTGTTTGTTTTCTTGTGTTTTACCCTCCTGATTGTAATGTCTGACATATCTGTACAGGATTTACTTGTTTCGTCTTTTAAAAACGCCCAACTACTAATTTAGGTACGACTCGAGCTCTTTGGGTCAAAATTTATTGAGTTCGAGGACAAAAAACCAACTCAAACGTGTAAGGCTAGTGGTAATAAGGAGTAATTACAACTAACTTCATCACCACCACTTAAGTATCACGTCACGTTCTATCTTCATAACCAACATCACTATCACCATCAATTTAGTGTAATCAAAATTAACATCACCACTTAAATATATACTCACTTAAAACATGAATATACCCGACCAACTTTTAAGATGAGAACTGATATTTACACATAGCAATTTGATTCATAGACATAAAATTATTGTGTATGGACAGTTATACCCTTATACATTTTGACGCCACTTTTTTCTACCATGATACGAGTTATTATTTGTGCCGTCTCTCCCTTTAGTTATGTGGACACCGATCACTTTCAATTTTATCAGTAAGAATTAGATTCCTCAGTGTGCATATCAATTCCCTTTTAAGATCGATGCAAGTAAGGATGGAAAGTAGCCGAGCCGCTCGTGAAAATCTTGGAATCGGATCGGTAAAAAGCTCCAACAAACAGAGCCTAAACGAACTCGAGCCCAAGATCAAGCCTAAGTTGCAACTTATTTATTAATCGAGTTCGAGCCCCAGCTTTACATACAAAGCTCGATTTGCCACGCGAGCCTAAACGACACTATAATCTTTTAGGTATTAAACATATATAAAACGTTATACATTTGTATTATAGGCGAGCTTATTAACATGCTCAATAACAAGTATATTAACGAGCTCGATAACAGGCATATTAACGAGCTCAAAATAGATATATTACGAGGCGAGCTCGAGCCAAGTTTTAAGTTTTCATTTCCAAATCGTATAAACTAGTCGAGCTCGAGCCGAGCCTGAGCATGTAAAACATACCACGAGCTGAGCTTGAGCTTAAAAAATAAGGCTCGAAACGAGCCAAGCTCGAGCTCGAGCTTTATAAAACTTAAACGAGCTGAGCTCAAACTTTGACAAACTCATCAGAGCTCGAGCTCAAGCTCGGATTTAAGGTTTTGAAATATACAATTTATTAACTATATTGAATACGACACCGGAAAATAATGGTTTTGTCTCATCTAATGTAGCTTTCCGTCCTTAAGAAAAGTTGAAATTTTGACATATTTTTCCTCTTGCGCATGTAGCATGTTACCTAATTACAAAGGTATATATATAGGTCCCATTTTCAGCCACCCTTCAGCTAACACTTTGAATTGCTTAGCTTATTTGACCTAGTAACAAAGCACGAGTTAGATTTTGGTCTTGGTCTTGTATGGGACCAATAGACTTTAAATATCAGAATTCTGTGTTTATACATTTATGGCACACATATATTCAGTCCAACAAAAAATTTCTTATGTAACTGAAACTTATGAAGATATAAATATAGCCCAAGCTTACGTTAGCCCATAACTAAATAGATTTAGCCCAAAAGATTATGCACCAAACAATAAAACATCAAATAAGTTATTTTAATAGATTGATTGGGTAGCCCTAGTAATGCACCAAACAATAAAACATCAAATAAGTTATTTTAATAGATTGATTGGGTAGCCCTAGTTAATATATATATTAAATGTCGTTTGAAACGACGCCGTGTCATCTACATGGGCTACCACCATTTTTTTTGGCCTGTTATGGGTCCAGTGGCCCAGTTGTTGTTTCTGGCCCAATATGGAAAAAGTTATGTCGGTTTGTAACATACGGTGTATTATGTAAAAAAAGTACAAGTCTTAGACTTATACAGTGCACGGATGTGGCTATGTGTCAACAATCTACTAATGGTTTTACTTATTTGTGGCTGAGATTCTTTCTGCTCTACCAAATACATGTACAATTTTGGCTTCCCAATGTAGAAGCTTCTCAATCCTATGTTCATATACATTGCACTACTTTGCCTTAACAAAGAACAAAAAACAAAAAACAAAAAAAAAAAAAAAAAAAAAAAAAAAAAAAAAAAAAAAAAAAAAAAAAAAAAAAAAAAAAAAAAAAAAAAAAAAAAAAAAAAAAAAAAAANAAAAGGTATTTATACTTCTCATCTCTACTTTGTATTTTGCTTTTTTGTTTGCCTTTTAGTTGTTGCCAAGTTGCTTTGCATGCTTACTTCATTCTTCCATTGTTGCATGCTTTAGTATTGATGTTGCTATCATACTGTCCATATATCTGCATGCCATAATTGTACATATATTATACCTGTTATATACATCCACTTTTACAACCCTAAGTAAGCAACGTACGTAAATATGAAAACAAAACAAAAGGCTATTCGTCGTAATCAGCCGTATTTGGATCCGTACCTGGATGGTGACCAAATGGATGTTACTTCTGCAAAATTGAAAAGAAAAAACCCTGTATCCCAAGATACTACATCGAATGCATGCAGCGGAAATGTCAGCAAGAAGTTTTGTCAGAGACAAGGCATACCAGGTCATCAAAATTCATTGGAAAATATGCAAACCAATGAGATACAACAGCAGCCGTTACCAGAGTCTTATCGAAGTACCAGCGTTCTTTCTGCTAAATCAATGTCAGCGACAAATAGCATTCGAGTATGATTTCTCCAATAGACCGAAATTATAAGCGAAACACACACAAAAATAACAAATCAAATTAAAGAACCCAAAATAAGTAACGAAACTTTTCTACGCAAATATTCCGTTCAAAAATCGCACACCAATTTTTAGGCAACTACGTCGCCCCGCCGCAACGCGGCGGACCGTAGCCATACTCGTAATGTCATGAACGAGAAACTAACTGTGGGTCTACGTTGCGGCTGGACTTTTTTGCGTTCGTGTGTGGTGTTGTTGTCTAATGGAAAAAATATACTGTATGTCGTCAAACGCTTTGATTAAAAGCTGTGGGTCTACGTGGATTTGTTTAATCAACAATACAATCCGTTAGTAACTTAGATACTCACCTGAATCTATGTCAATTCCATTCATTTTCTGGCATCCGAACTTTTTGGCTGAAAAATACATAATCAGGCTCAAATAAACTAGTTATAATACCCGTGCACGCACGGGGTTTTTCTAGAAAAATTTAATTATATAGTATTATCGTTTAAAAACAGAAAATCTTATGTATATTTTAAAAAGTTATAGTATAAACATGTGCGAAACTAAGGGTGCGTTTGGTATGCAGGCATGAATGACAATGGGTATGAGTTTGATAGTAGTGGCGGCGGGTCCCTCACCTATAAAAGATCCATTCCTATGTCTCTTGGTGTATATGGAGTATAGATTATATTTGTCATTCATTACCATAGTGGTGGGTCCCCTCATCTTAAACAAACACTTTTAATCACTTTCATAGTCATAGTCTCATTCCCATAGTAGAATACCAAACGCACCCTAAGAAAAATAGTTAGCTCTATTGTAAATATAACCGTGGCATCGACCTTGTATTTGATTCTTGAGCGTGTCTCCTTATAATGTTATTGGGCCAAATATTCTTTGATCACATTGGTTTACACATAAATCAAATTTATTTAAAATTTTTTGTTTATTATATGGATATATAAGAATTTACCCGTAAAAATTATGATATAAGTACAACTAATAATTATGCATGAGTTTTTCATAATGTATTAATATCAATTAATATTTTGTAAAAATTTTCTTGGATGAAAGATTTAACTTTGTTTAGCCGACATAGATGTTAATGTTGAGGTTGATGTTGTTGTTTAACTTTAACTAATATCATGTTGTATAAAATGTGCGAGTTTATTAGCACATAATAAGCGTCGATAAAGTTAAAATATACTCCGTAAAGTTTTTTAAAAATATTTTTCTGGATATCCGTATATAAACTTTAAATAATAATTACATGAGTCGTTATAAGTACAATCGCGTATAATTATTTTCATATCACAGTAACTCGTACTTGCCATTTGATATTTATATTACCGTTAATAATAATTTAACTGTATTTAATATTCAAAATTGTGTACGTATAGATTAAACTTTTAAATAGGATAACAAAATAGGATAACATGAGTTCTTATTTATATTTAACGTACATAGTAAAAAGATATTTTAATAGATGAAAGTTTAAAACTAATATCTATTTTAAAAGTATTTAACGTATATTAAAACTAATTCGTACATTTATAAAATTTTGTAAGTTTAATAGATGGAAGTCTCAAACCAATACTAATACTCATGTAATTGTAAACAAAGTTCATATTATAAAGTGTAGGGGATATAAAGTGTAAGGGGTTATTTGTTTATTATCTAAAGTTATTAAAAAACATGGAGATTTATAATTTTACACTTAACTCCATATAATATGTTTAAAATTCAATCACTAATGGTTTATTAATTACCTCCTCTTTTTTTAAGTTTTTATTTTCATAAATTTGACACCTATATTTTTATGTGTTTTTTTCCTTAATCAAATTCTCCACCAAATCTATTAAAGTTTGACCAAAAATCAATTCAATTTTGACTTTTTATTGGCCAATCATATTGCTCGATTTCGCCTATGTGTCAAAATCGAGCATTTCTATTGGTCTAATTTTTTTTCCACTAAGATTGTTTTGTCAAAAAAACTCCGAAATGATGTAATTTTTTTATTATATAAAAGATTGTGCCAAAAAACAAAATAAAAAATATACATCACCGCTAATCCGCTATCCACCAAAAGCAAATATATCATTTTTTTTTTTTTTTTTTGCTTAATTTATTTATTTATTATTTATTTTTTATTTTTTAACTTCTTTTTGGGCTGGCCTGTTACTAATTCTTTGGGCTCTGCTAATATTTTATTTTATTATTTGCAAATATTTTATATAATGGAATCCGAAGGAATATTCCTTCACGCTATAGATTTTTTTTTGAACTTAGTATTATGGTCCTAAAAGACGCGTTATGGCGGCGCCAAAACGTTGTTAAGGCATGCGGCATGATATTCACGTTACGAAATAGACTAAGGCGCCGAATCTAAGTATGGCGTGAAATGAGGTAGGAAAAGGTGTGCTAAAGCGTGAAGCGTGGCGATTTATTTTTTTTTTTTTTTTTCAACTTCGATATTTTTTTTTAAATGAAGATGTAAAGATAGTTTCTTAATGTTATTTATCATATACAACGTTCTCTGTAAACTCGATATATATGATATAAATATATAAATTTAAGGTTTTGGTCATGTCGTCACGCCACGCCTCACGCTATTTACAACCTTGCTTAGTATATGTAGATAACTAGTGCATAATAAATGAGAAAACAAAATTAAAGTGAAATTGTTGGCAAGTTTAAGGGTGTTAATGAAATTGTGTAGTATTTGTATATGTTTTAGGTGGTGAGATTGACGTCAAAACGACATAAAAACTGCAATAAATGGCAGTTTTTGTTCACCTAATGTATACATGGGAGATGGGAAGAGATGCAATAAGAAGAAAAACTAAAATGAGATGAATAAGAAGGATTTTTAGCCACACATTTTAAATAAGAGGGATAATTTTAAGGAGAGAGATGTATATTTTCACTTTTCTTCTCATTTGATCCTAACTCTATGAGAGATAATATACGCGCGTTACAAATCACAAAATACAGGATGTAGTTTTTGAGTTTTAGCCCTCAAATGCTTTGATAAGCCAACTCTTTTTTCTTATTTCAGTATCTTTTTCATAGTGTTACACATGTAGTGTTTTGATTAAAGGTCGGCGCGGTTTGAGTCCACGGGTCTTGAATCTTCGGACTGTGTTGTATCTCATGTAGAACTAATATCTCTCGGCTGCGGGTAAAATACAGATTCAACCAATACGGACAGGGGCGAAGCTTTGTGGTGCCAAAAGGTTGTGGCACCCTCAAGGTTTTAATACATGCTTACAAAAGTGCCATTTTTGCTTAGTATATGTACCTTGATAATGTAATTTATGAATTTGGCTCTCCTAAAACATGTATGTACCATCGTAATGTATATCCATAGATTGGATTCATGTTAGGACAAATCAATTTATAGATAGATTATCATTTTAGATTCTTAATTGAATTTAGAAGAACATTTTGTAATCTTGTCTATGCTATTCGTTATTTTGTGTATAAATTACTACAATGGTCCTTGTAAGTTTGTTTTTTTCTTTTCAACTAGAGGTTTTTTTTACTACAAATCAAACGTCACGTTTGGAAAGACCTGTAACATCATCATATGTTTTTTTTAACATGTTGTCTCATATGTCTATTAAGTCTTGCAAAAATGATATTTAAACAAAAGAGAATCATTTAGGAAGAGCAAAGAAAAGACAATTTGATATTATATTTCAAAATCTGTCAATCTGAAATCTCATGCCGAATTAGACTCAAATGAAAAGAAAAAATTAAAATAAGAAGAGTGAGAAAAAACCACAAAATAATATTTCAGATACACTTATAAAAATAGATGCATAAGACAAAGTAATGCTACTTAGACTAATTTAAACTTTTCTCTAAACTAAAGAGCCACAATTTCTAGATTTAAGCATAACACATAAAAACAGCAGCGATAAATATCGTTAGCAAATGAATTATTATATTTTTCTGACCCATGATGTAAACCTAACACAATAACCGATAGTAACTACATTATGTTAGAAGAAAAGAGTTTGACAAGTAAATTCGTTTGATTTTGTGTTGATAAAATAAGTTACTATACTCGTCTTTTTAGTTTCTCACTAATGTAAGAACATGCTCACTGCAAAAGTTATAAAAGGTGGCCAATGAGTTCAATATATTTACGTAGTGTTTGATATGCAAGAATCAAAGTCATAATGGAATAAACTATTACGATGGAATGAAAAATTGTTGCTTGCGTAAAGTTTTTGAATGAAATGAATTTTTCTTTGATTCAATCCATTACGAAAAATTGTTGCTTGCGTAAAGTTTTTGAATGAAATGAATTTTTCTTTGATTCAATCCATTACGTTCGTAACCACTGTTTTTATTCCACAATCATTCTTTTTTGTTTACGTTATATTTCAACATGAAATGAGATCGTGTCTCATTTCATTTATTCATTTCCACTGTACGTTACTACATATCAAATGACATGCTTAGATGTTTTATTTCGTTCTAACATGACAACCAAATAAAACAACAGTAATGCACCCCATTCAATTACTATGTTTATTCTGTTTCTTCGTCCTTTCATTACACATCAATAAGCAGATTGTTATAGTAGTGGATTGATTAGATGTAGCTCAATACCCACTAATCAGAATCCCGTAATATCATCGATTAATGATCATTTCAGCAATAATATAATTTATCCCGACAACAAGTGTCGTTTAAGTAACTTATAGCTCATACATACTCAAATACTCGATCATCTCGGATTCATATTCATTGAAACATTTTAGTACAATAACTTAGACATATTTATCATCTTTGTCAAAAAAACATGAATGTGTTTATCCTAAAAATACGATCCTAACATTAACACATGTTAGATTTTAGTATTCTAACGTTATAATGATATTAAACTATCAATATAATTAATTAAGATAAATAAATATAACTTAATAATAAGTTATCAATCTATTTTAATAGAAAATGTCGTGTTTACACTATAAAATACATAATAACGCCAACTGCCATGCAAGCTTACTTGTCACTTGTGCTGTCCTTCCTCGTCCACTTGAAATAGTTTTCATACCATTGAGAACATAATAGTGAAAAACCTATAACTATATCCTGTCAACAATTATCTGAAACTTTTAGTTATGTACATTATCACTGCAAATTTTAAAATATTACACATCGAGTCTCTTTTTACCGAAGGGTTAAGAGTATATTAGCAGAGTCGTTTTTTATTCCCATCGGAAATCTTTATTTTTATTTTAACCACAATTTCTGACTTTTTAGTCGATTAATTCATGAGGTTTAAGTCCATATTCACGAAGACTCTAACCAAAAGCCTTATTTTTCTAATGATTGGCATGACCATATCAAGGATTGTTTGCACCAACTACTCGACTAGGATTTGAACTTAAAAAGTTCTCATATTTTAGCATAGGCGGGAGATACCATGGCAGTGTGGGCAACTGCCGGATGAATATTTCGTTAACCTTTATCCGGTGATATATGTAAAAATCTAAAGGCCATAAGAAGGTCCACCAATTGATAAAATGTACTCGAATTAGAAACGCCGACACCCTTAATTGAGGCCTCGCTTCTCGTATTTTTGTTCTATTTCTGGTCCTGCATAAAAACAAGTTTTTTGCCCATGTAAAAGTTTTTTCCTGGCTTAGCCCTATATTTTAGTTATGATATATAGTTAATCATTATTTTATTTAATTTATTTATTTATTTATTTATTTATTTATTTATTTATTTATTTTTACCATTTGGCTGTAGAAATGAATACTGAAAATTATATTTTGAGATTCACTAAACATTGAAGATTACATGACATTAAATAGAAGACAAACTAACCTAACCTGGGAACTAAACGGGCCGAACCCAATGGGCTTACGGATCATTAATATCTAATATCCCTTCTCAAACTTACAATTTACAGCGGTAAACATTAAGAGATTGCCAAACAGTCGTTGAAATTTATATACCCATATATGGATAATTTTATTCATGCAAAGCTATCTTCAAACGCATTAAGGCAAAGAAAATATTTAATAACGGATCGAATGATAATTCATCTTTCTTGCTGAAAGAAACATGCATACTTACGGAGTATAATTTTATTTGCCACTTGTGCTATATATATATAATCTAGTGAAATGATATATAGGTGCAATAATCCAGTTTAAGGCCTCTGAAAGTGACATCACACGTTCACTTTGCCTATAAATAGGCAATAACCACACATAACCTTGTATATAGCACTTGACAGTCATTAAACTATCTCTTAGATATCAATGGCAATGAAATCTATGCTCCTAGTCACCCTCTTGGTTGCTGTTTTCGCGGCACCACAAGCCACTCAAGGTATTAAGATGGCTATTCGTGGAACTGTATATTGTTCTGCGGATGGTAATATGGTTGCCAGTGCCCTGACCGCAACCCCTCCTTACGCAAGTAAGTTCAATTCTTATTGTTTTTCAAAAGGTCTGAAAAGTTTTATCCTTCCGAAACTACATTATCGTAAGAATACTGTGACTCACAGTACATGTCAAGCTTGGTGATTTTGTTACGAATCAAGTACTTCATACTTTTTAAGAGTGTGTCATAAAACCTTTTTAGTTTTTTCACTTAAT
>LBNU01016534.1:9571-24402 GCA_014162995.1 Artemisia annua | reverse complement strand
TATATATATATATATATATATATATATATGTGTGTGTGTTGAGATCTAATAAGATCAATATTAAAATTCTAAAAATAAGATCTACTCAAAAACCAATAGGAGGAAGGCATGTGGCAACACATTTAAATCACAAAAAATGAAATAAGAAAATTAATGAAAATTATTTTTATAGCTTAGAGGGCATTTAAGATATTTTACATCTCTTATCATCCACTAATCCTAAATAACCTCCATCTACATTTTACTCACAATTTTGAGCCGTCACTTTTTCTTCCCCTCCACTCTCTCTCTTCCAAGTTCCAACCACCATTCATCTCCATTATCCACAATACATATTCATTTCATATAAAATAAAAACAACACCTCTTTTTCTAAATATCGTACCCACAATCTAAAACCAAGATCTCTCACTCTATTTTGCTCATTTTTTTTCTAGATGTGTCAAAAGTCAAAGCATTGATATGCCAAAAAAAAAGAGAAGAAAACATAGATCTGTCAAAAAAAGACGTCAAACTCTATTTGCCAATCAAAAGTACATCTGTTGTACACGAAATATTTTAGTGAAAGGTTTTGATTTTGTTCGGCTTGTTTGGATATGTTGATCATGTTGTACACGAGACATTTCAAGTGGATTTATTTATCACCGACACCACTTTTGGCATCGGAGTTTACGATTTGTAGTCGGGATTGATCATTTGTTCGTCTTGTCATCGGAGTTTACGACGCCACCACTTTTTGTTGTGCCGATGCTGTCGCCGGTACACGGGACACATCATGGTATGTGATGCAAAGCAAGGCCGGTACACCGGGTACATGATGGTATGTGTCGCCGGTACACCGGATACATCATAGTATGCCGGTGTTGTTGCCGGTAACCGCTGCTGTACCGATGTATCTGAAAATATAGGCGCAACATCAACTATAAGTTATAAGTGTTTTGATACAGGTTCTAGTTTTGTATTAGTGGGTTCGAGTTGTGTACTCGGATCAGTTCTAGTGTAACAAATTGTTTTGGTGTACGAGTTCTAATGTTGATACGCGGATCAGTTTTTTAGTTTGGTAAAACTTTATGTATCATTCCGTATAATGTATTAGTTCATCTTTAGTTTGGTAATAAATAGCTTCGTATGGTTTCTGAATTTTTGGGTTGTGTATAGAGTTGCACATCGGAGGATCTATTCAATGTTTTTTTAGTTTTGTTGGTGATACATCTGGTGGTATTTCTGGTTGCGTATCAATTTTTTATATAAACAAATCTGGACCAGATTCTTGTATAAAATAATAGCCAAAATTTTGAAAAGGATCGACCATATTTAGATATAATTCTCCAAAATACCCTTGAAACTTTATTTAATAACCATAATGTTACTCATTTAATGTTGATCTCATCTAATACAAATAAAAAGATCCAACGGTCTATATTAGGTCTTACTTTTAGAATTTTAAACTTGATCTCACATTAACCCTCCCCTATATATATATATATATATATATATATATATATATATATATATATATATATATATATATATATAGTGGAGCGTTCAAATGAGAAATCAAATTTATGTGAGAACGCGAGAAGCAATCCTNCATATGAGAAAAATAAATTTCCATCACATGTGAAAAAAAAATTTCGTCACATGTGAAAAAAAAATTTCACGAAATGTTTTTGTCACATGTGAAAAAAAAATTTCGTCACACGTGAAAAAAAAATTTCGTCGCATGTGAATTTTTTTTCGTCACATGTGAAAAAATAAATTTCCGTCACATGTGAAAAAAATAAATTTCCGTCACATGTGAAAAAAAAATTTCGTCACATGTGAAAAAGTTTTTTTCGTCACATGTGAAAAAAAAAATTTCATCACTTGTCAAAAAAAATATTCAAAAAAATTTTTTTCGAAAATTTTTTCAAATTTTTCAAAAAAAATTTTCGAAATTTTTTTGAAAATTTTTTGAAGATTTTTCAAAAAAAATTTCGAAATTTTTTTGAAATTTTTTTGAAAATTTTTTGAAATTTTTCAAAAAAATTAGTTAACTAATATTAGCAATTAGATCAAAGTTAAAGGAGGGTAAAATGAGTGGTTAGGATTAGTTCTCGATTTCTCACAAAAATTTGATTTCTCACATGAATGGTTCCCTATATATATATTTATATATAAAAGAAAAAAGAAAAGAAAAAAATTTCTGTTCAAAGACAACCTAATGTTACACGAGGGTAAAGTTGCATTTTATTCTTTTAAGGGAAATTATATGAACGCGGAATAGGTGAAAGAAAGCTAGGTATTGTTTTTATGTATATAGGATTACTGTTATCACACGACGCTGACTACTATATGAAAAGGAACTTTGTGAGTTGTCATAGTATAATTAAGTATGTAAAACCTCTTTCAAGTTGACAAAAGTTTACAATTATGCACGCAACACGTACACTAAGTACTTCTCTATATACAAGAATGCGAACTATCTTAGAATGATACGAATGTTGCTAGATGAAACAACTTAACCTCAGTATCGTTGTTTCTTATATTGGAATTCTATTATTTCAAGCCATTGCCTACAATTAACTAAAACTAAGTACCTAAAGGTTGATTGCCGATAAAACCAAGTTTGCCAGTTATTATGCACATTAAGTACTTCTATCTCTATATTTAAGAATGGCGTATCTAAAACTATTTAAATTGTCGAAAGAAATGAATAAAGCTAGCAAGAGTAAATAGGTTGCTAATATAGCATCATAAATTAATATAGCCACCCTTAAATCACCAAATGAAGTTGCAAACAAAAAGCATACATGGGTATGAATATCCATCGTTAACCATACCCCGTCAACTAACATCCATATGTTATAAGTTCCCTATTCATTGTTTTGGTGAAATCGATCGAATCCTCAAACCATAACACTTTTTATTAAGTTTCCTCAACCGGTGATAGATAAACATTGAAAATAAAACCAAGGTGTCCACTAAGCATGCAGTTTAACAAAACATAAATAAATAAAAAAGATGCAAATTAATGCTGTTTTGCGGAAGTTAGAAGCCATATGTCTTTCGCAGCGTCTCAGCAGTATGCCCGTCTAATTTTCCTCCAGGATGCAGTTCCTGCAGAAAAGAGTAACATCACAAACTAGATTAGAGACCACCCGATATTATATTTTTACAAAACTGGGTACAGATGACAAAATGTGTTTACATAAAGATTCGCCTTTGCCTTCCTTTTCACCCTCTTGCTGAACCTAAGAGGCCTTTTGCCAGTAATGGCCAACAGATCTTCTTCTATCTCTTCTTGGGAGAGTGCAATCGAAATTCTGTGGTATTTCGGCTCATGAACATCTCCCTCCTGGAGAATTGTTTTCCTTTTCGACATGTTAGACTTAGCATCATTTTCAGGAATCCTAGAAGTTAAGGGTGATGACTTCTCAACAAATGTTGATGTGTTAGTCCCGATTTCATCAGACATGTTCATTTCAGATGAAATAACAACATCAGCAAAATCATAAAGCTTGCGAAATTCTGAATTTGTTGGATATGAAAGAACCAAATCAACAAAATCATTAAGTTTGCGACATTCTGAATTTGGTGAAGACATATTTAACTGAAAATTTGTAAAAGCCAAGAATGAGTGAAATAAGATGAGTGGTTTCAAGAGCTATAAATACTGATGCAAGGATCTTTGATAATTACTAGCTTTTATTCTATTATTATTATAAGTTGAGCTATTAATTTATTCTTTTAATCCCCTCATACCATTTTCTTACAAAAATGGATTTTCTTTTATGGTCAAGAAACCACAATTCTAAATAATTCAATGAATACTTTGACTCATTTTTTTCTGGTAAACTAATTATAGATTATCCTAAACTAAAATTTGGAAAGTTCTTTATTGAATAATACTCCCTTCGTCTCATAAAAAGTGTTCACATTATTATTTATGTTGTCCCAAAAGAAGTGTCCAAGTTTTATTTTTGGATAGTTATTATGATTGATTTTTCTACTTTATCCTTATAATAAAAAATGCATTAATTACTCATTCTTAATTTCTATATTAACAATTAGGGTAAAAATAACTTTTTATCAATTAAAACTAGCATTAATTACATATCTCATAATTTATCCATTTTTTTTTTGTGTGTGGACACTCTTTTTGGGAGGGAGGGATTATAATCAACAAGAAATTTGAATTAATGGTAATTAAATGATTTGAAATATGATCGTAACTATATGTCATTGTCATTGCATTTAGCCTCTATTTTTTTTTTAATTTGTAATATATTAATTGTTTAAGGTCCGGAAATATGCTTGTAGAATAACAACAATGCTTAATCCTGTCAGAATGAGGTATGGATGTGGTACGAATTACACTGTAATACCTTTACTAGCGTCAATGGACTCCTTCAAGAGAAACCTACGGCGAGAATGTGTATCGGTATATATGTGAGAAACATATGAAATATTTGTGTGTGTGGAACAATACTATTAATAGAAGGCTAGCAAAACCCAAAGTTACACACGTTTTCAACACATATACATATAGCGTGAGCCACTCTAAACAACTACAGGCACATTGAAGATTTTAGCACCAATCTAACTATTAAAGTTTCACCATGATATATCAACTATGAGAATATCCATTTGATTAATTTTGGCATGATTTGAATTATATTGGTTATATCAAACGAATGGAAATGTATGACATTAGAGAACAACTTCTTGTTGTGATACTTGTATTATTCAAAAGACCCACATTACGCACCACTTGAATTACGGCTTCAAAAACAACAGGGACAATCCCGTTATAGAAAATTATGGTTTCGGTGTTAAAGTAATTAAATTTTGGAGATCGAGTTGAGGGTTGGACAAAGATTTGAAAAGACTTTATAATTTGGACACCATATTAAGATTAAGTTAATATAGAACCGGTTGAAATCCTATAAAGATTGAATTACATAACTTTATTAGGACTTTAATTGGATAAGTTTATCATCGAGATCACACATATTTACCTCTTTTAACTAAGGGGAAATATTAGATAGCGTACTCTTATTGTTATTCTTTACCACCTCTCAGGCTTCTTATTTAGCTTGAGAAAGCCTCAAACCCTAGTAAAATATGAGAAAATAAAGAGTGAAATGCGGATGCAAGGAAACATAATCAACCCAAGAATTAGATAAGACAATGGTCGATGTCGGTCCAATACTCAACCTGAAATAGTAAGTCTTCAAACCAAGGTTCAGTAATGTGATCCACCTTGTATAATAATTCACCATCAAATTTTGAAAAGAAATATGATCTAAATGACCTAAATCATTCTTCATCACATGATCATGATTACATATATTAGCGACAATTTCCCTTCGAAAGAAATTTATGCACTTATTAAGAAGAGCCGGATACAATGATTAATTACATTCATTTGGAAGCCCACCAAGTTGTGTTAATTTCCTTTTAACACATCTAAAGAAGTGTTCGATCGCCAAATTTATTTCCTCAAAACAATGTTATGATATTGTCTAACCGTCTAAAGTTGCCCTAATTTAGTTACCATTAATGAAAAGATGTTTCGACTTCCACCAAGGAAGTTATAAATCTATTGAAATTTATTATGACTTGCATAAGAGAAAATATATATGTATTTTAATGTATCCATCTTTTCCCAAACTAGCAAGCCAAACATGTTAATGGTAATCACCAAGTCAAATGCCTTAGCGATGCAAGAGATAGTATCTCCTCAAGACCAACTCCTTCTGTAAAAACTATATTCAAAATTGAATAAACTTGATATCTAATGTTAGATGGGAATATATAGAGAGGCAGATACTATATTTGGATTGAATGCAGGGCAATCTTACAGAATAAGAAGTGCATCATCCTCGAATCAGAGTTGAGAAACACATAAAATTCATTCACATGTGTAAATTGCATTCTACTATGTTTATTCTTTAGAAATTCTTGTATGGTATTGGTGGTCACCAACATGCCCTATCAAAAATGTACATCAGAATATAAACAGATAAAGACCAGGTAAACCAAACCCTTTATAGACATATCTCCTAAAGAGAGACATAATCTCAACTAACACGTATAAAAGATGTTTAAGAATTACTTACTTGATTCTTTAGTAATGTAAGCTCCTAGACCTTCTTGACTTGAACGAAATCTTCTTCTTGTTCATCTTGATGCTTCAATTGTCTGGTTAGGGTTTCTTTGATAGAATCACCACGTGAGTTGCGTCAGGTATCCACCGGTACAATACAGGTAGAACTAGGACTATGAACCTATGCAAGTTGGAAAGTACGAAGCGTAAAGTCGACCATAGATAGTCGACTAAAGGGTCTCGATCCTTTAGGGTTTTGGGTCGATGGTCGAACGAAAGGGAGATAGAGAGAGTGGAAGATTTTAGGGTTTAGGAATTGTTATGGATCCCATTAGTAAGTGATAACGCTCATTTATACATATTTCTATACGCGTTATCGTTGGTTTGATACTTGTATTTTGGTATATTTGATGAACTTTCGATACTTAATAGATTATATTTGTTATTGTAGGTTTAATAGGTTTTAAATAAATTTTGTGCATCAAATTAATGGGCAAGCCATCAAAATTTTGGCTAACAACATTAACTTTCATGCAAACATGTTATTAATCATGTAGAACCGTAGGGAGGGGGTGAATACGGTTTCTTAGGCTTTTTGGATGTTTAAAAACGTTAAGCCTTAAGAATCACCAAGTGGTTGTACAATAATTCAACAACCACAAACACAACCAAAGTATATAAAGCTAGTAAAGAACACAACGATATACACTGGTTCGGGATGGGGGGTTTATACCATCCATACGTCCAGTTGCGAATCCACGACACGATACTATTCAACTAGTAAAATCCCTTCGGTGGATTACAAACCGTTACAACTTCACTCCACCGATATTCCCTAATATCGATGCTCACAAAGAAGGAGCTACTCCCAACGGTATTCCGCCCTCGGAAACCACCCAAAAGAATCTCACGATTCGACTTCACCTAAGGGTCACCAAGACCACTACCAAGACTTCCCACCGGAAGTATCAAACCCTAACAAGATCCCCAATGATCTAGGCTTGGTGACCAAGACATAAGACTTCCCTTACAAACAATTGAATGATAGAATGAATGTTTGTTTGAACCAAGCCCTAACCTAACCTAGTGACTCGATTCTAATAGAAAGGGTATAAGAAAGAAGACCCTCGACACAATCACAAGAGTGGATTCAGTTCTTGAGATTCTTCCCTTTCAAGGAGATGTGCTCTTTCAAAGATGTTAGTGTGTTTAACTAAGAACACAAGATAGAATTAGAGGATAAGAGAGAAAGAATGTAGAGAGAAAGAATAATAGCAAGGGGTGAGAAATACAAGATCCAAGGGGGTATTTATAGGCCAAGAGCCAAACTTGGGAAAATTTTACCTAGCCCGGCGCGTTGCCCACGCTTCAACGCGTGGGTGACGCGCTAGATGCACTGTACAAGTCTCCCAAGTTTTGGGTGTTGGTCTTGTAAATACCTACCCTTGCTAAACCCCCAATTGTACTTCACACACTAAACCTTAACATTAATCAATCTAAGGTTTACCAACTCAAATAGCCAATTTGGAAAATGTTTTGTGAAGTGTTTATTAGAAAACTAATTATCAAAGATAGTAAGAAAGAAAAGATAATTGGGTAGGGGTAGAATGGGTATTCTTCAAATGGCATAAAAGAGAGAAGAGAATATGTCATGGGATATTCCTCTATAGGGAAGAGTAAGAGAGGTTGGGTTAAGAAGTAACCAAGGTTAAGTTAGAAGAGTGTGTAGAGAATAAACCATGGTTAGGTTAAAGGGTATATCCAAGGGAATATTCCATCCTTGGTGTGGTTAAGAGTTAACCATGGTTGGGTGAGAAAGAGGTGTGTTGAGAACTAACCATAGTTGGGTTAAAAGTGAACCATGGTTGGGTTAAGAGAAGAATATGCTAGGGAATATTCCATTTCTTGGGGAGGAAGGTGAAATGGATTGTTGAGATGTGTTGTAGAGAAATGAATGGTTAGGATGAAAAGTGTGTAAGGAATATAAGGTATTAGTTGAATTGTGTAAGTGTGTAAGGGAATATGTAAGAATGGATGTGATGGAGAGCCTAGTGTGTATAGAGAATGAGATGGTTGTGAGTAGTGTGTGTAAATTTAAAAATAAAGTTGTTGGGGGTGTAAGGAATAAGTTGGTTAGATATGATGTGTGTAAGAATGGGTTGTGTATGTAAGGAATATGTAAGATGATTAGATGGGGAGCCTTATATGTGTGAAGAAGGATATGTGAGTGAAGTGTGTGTATTTTGAATGTAAAGGTGGGTGTATGTGTGTGTGTATAAGAGTGTATAGAAAAGTGTATATGGGGAATGTATAAAGTAGAAGGAATATTGAAAAATAGAATATTGTGTGGGAGTCTGTGAAGAGACAAAGGTACACTTTTTGTAAGAAGGGTGTAAGAGGTGTAAGGGAATATTTAGAGGATGTTGAGGATAAGATTAGGTTATGTAAAATGTAATTAAGAAATAATCAAATTGTCATTAAGAAAGAAAAGGGTTTAGAAAATTATGATTATGAGTTGAGAAAATCAAAGGTTACTTATAATCTCAAGTAACTCAACGTCAAGAATCCATAATTTCATAACTCGTGACTTTCCACGACTCGACGTACTCAACTAACACCTTGGTACAAACAAGCCAAGTGCTTTACCTTGATGTAAAGCATATCCCATGCGAGAAAGGATGCGTTTACGCAAAGTGACCTTTGACTTAGTTTGACCAATAAGGGAGTAAACCCGTTACGTGATTATAGAAGACGTAAGCACGGGTTATGAGCATATGGATGCTTTCACTTGATATTACGTGAAATAAATAAGCTCCCTAGGTTTAGAAAAGCCTTGGCTAGAGGCAAGAGTTAGAAAACATGAGTTGGCGTTTTCCCGTAAGCGGGTATTTTAAAAGTATGATCTCTCTAATCTCGAAACTCGTTTCGAGTGTTCTCAATTAAGGACACGACATATTCATACCTAAATTGAAAGATCCACATTTGTCAGGTAAGGGGAAAGCCGACATACAAAATTCATCCCGGCATTCACAGAACCCTGGCGCTTCGCCCACGCGTTGACGCGTGGGCAACGCGTCAGGAGCAGATGTGGATGTCGGGGAATTTTGGCTAACGTTTGTTATTTTATGTGTTTCGAAGGTTTATTTGGCATCAGTAAAACATTAGGAGATCTTGATAATGTTGCCTCAACAAATCACAAATAGCCAAAATTATACAACATATAGTTTCGACAAATGCATTAACACATTCATCATAATTGTAACATGCACATATTTATAAATAACAACAATAATTATGAATAAAAAATATAAACAAGTATGTTTACATTGATTTTCGGATGGAGGATTGATCCCCGGATACCTAACCTAATGATCAATCCTTCAAGAATACACAAGATTAAACACTTGTTGAATCAAAGTGTTTTAACCTCTATGAAATAATCTACACTAACTCTTTAGGCGAGATATGTGGTTGCTTAGTCAAATATTATAACTTGTATTATAACTAGCCAACAACTAGAGAATCATACAAATATCAAAACCAAGAAATCAAAGGGTTTTACTATCTATTTTTGGCCGAATGGTTCTGAGGGGGATAGAGGAAACGTTTTAAAAAGGTGAATAGTTGAAATAACTATTCACCTAAGTAATTTGATGTGAAGCTACATATAGATGACCATGTGGAAAGATGTACTCTACACTAGTTGTTTGACACCTAACCTAGTGCACACATGTGACTTTACTTTTACCCTCCTATATAAAGACAAGGTCTGTAATAGAGATAGCTAGAGATTCTAAAGGAATGTAATAATACAAATGTATTATAGTTGATAGGATCCTTTTCTCCTACGAACACACTCAGCTAAGGTAACTTGTGTTGTTCATATTAGGAGAGTTTTATTTGTCATTCAATCTGAAATGTTATTCCGCAAATAATTGCGCATAATTGCTCAAAAAAAAATAATTGCGCATAATTCTTTGATATTTATCTAATAAAAATTAAATGTTGAAAGTACAGATAGTGTTATTAGTTGTCAAATGGGTATTGAATAAAACTTGTTTTTTTCTTGTTAACATATTAATGTTACTCAAATATTTGGACCAACAAGTGGTTAATCTCATAATCCTGATCTGTTTTGAACTACTAGTAACATTTGAGCAAATTCAAAATTAAGGTGTAAGAACTTCAAAAATTGCTACTACTGGTGCAACTTCTGAGGAGGAGAACACATTTTATTTTGGCTAAAATACTTAACAAAAACACACACGCACCCAAAACCATCACTCGATCTAAACAAACCAAAAAAACTAATTCACACAAAAATATCAATACCAGTACCCACATCCCACATCCCAAAAACCAAAACACAAAAAATAAAACTAAACAAAATAAAACCTCCACCCCGCCGACTCACCTACTTCAACACCAAACCACTATCATCTTCCCCACAAACCAAAACCCATTTACCTAAACACACAAACAAAATAATTGTTAGGATTAGAAGCAGCGATCTTATTTTGTAACGGGCTTATTATGTGCAAACTAGTTAGTAACTAGTAAAGTCCAATAGGCGAAGCCCATTAAGAGCTCAACTCGTGTATGTGGTAGTATATAAACCCTCTCCTAGTTGAGGAGAGGGTGTTGATTCATTTGTACCTTGTGTGTGTAATCTAATAAATCACACCTTTTGTTCCACCACTCTCTCTACTATTTTCTCTCTCTAGCTAAACCTTCCATATGTGTGCATGATCTTGAACTCTCAGGGTTCCTACAATTGGTATCAAAGCTTCTACATGATGATGGATTGATTTTGGTGTCGAAAAATATCAAAAAGTTTATGTTTTTATCAAAGCTGTGAGTTTCAAAATTTTGGGAACCATCTTGGTAAAAAAATTCTCATTAAAACGGGTCAAGTTCATAACTTTCATACTCATTTTGTCTTTTATATAAGTGCTATCAAAATAAAACTGGATTAAAAACACAGAAAGATCAACTTTTTAGAGTTTTGTCGAAAAAGTGTACTTTTGCATTTTTATAGTGATTCAACGGTTGAAAGTGTGCAAGTTGGTGCTTTTATGTTAGATATAGGTTTATAGAATAGATATGAGTAGAAAATTCAGGTATAAAACAAGAAATAGATAGAGTTGATAGTTTTCAGGTTGAATAGTAGTCCCATTATTTTTCTCGAAAATTGCATCTTCAAAAGTTTTTAAAATTTTTGAGATTTCTCGAAACTGGCGTGGTAGTACTTGTAAGTTGAGACTCCACTACCTAGGTGACGTGGCATCGAGAAAATAGATATTTTGAGAACTTTAGGATTTTCGAGTAACCGTGACTTTCGAGTACTTTAGGTTTTCGAGTAAAATTACGAGAAATCCCACGTTTCATCCTAGTTTAGTTGAGACCTCCATTATCTTTGACACGTGGCTTCGAGAAAAACTTAATTTCGAGAAATTTTAAGGGTTTTGAGTACTTTTTAAACTTTGTAAGACAATGACCTTTTCATCTTGAATTAGAAAATTTCGAGAAATTTTTTGCCTTCTAAGATCTAGTTACCTTTCGAGAACCTTGGTAGTTTGTAGAAAGTTAGAATTCCAAGAACCTTTGAAAATTTTGAGAAAATTTCTCAAATATGTGGAAAAGAAATTTAACAACTTGAAAACAAAATCCTAAAAGAAAATTATTTACATAAACCACAATCGAACACCATTGCCAGTTTGAAAGATCCACAAGCAAGTTTCATTCACACATCATAGATGTCTCTCATTTTTGAACCGTTCTTTCAAGTATATTAAAGAGTTATAAAAATGATACATGATACCGATGTAGAAACTAAAGAAACAGTTGAAACACCTGAAAAAGGAAAATATGACTTATTGGACATGACTAATGAATCAGAAAGTAATAAGACTTGAATTGCTACTAACATCTTCATGGCAGAATCGATATGAGTCGGGAGACTCAATATGATTGGAATTGTCTGACTAATACTTTTATGAGTCGGGAGACTCGATATGATTGGTTTGTCAATGAATGTTAAGTTGAAGTTAACCCGATGGTCAAACTAATAATAAAAGTATGTGTAATATGATTATAGAAAGATTGATGTGTCACAATTATAAGGGAATAGTACTTAAAGGACCAAATGTGTCGATTAGCTAAAGATACTATGATTAACTTCATAGATAAGTATTGAGACAAATCATGTACATTCCAAAAGTATCAAGAAGTATGTTTTGGGGTGTGTGTGAAGGTCGTTTCAACCAAGAGAAAAGAGGAAGGAGAAATAATGATACAGTATCAAATCAAATTGATGAAGAGATTAGGGTTCCATGTCAAGAGTTTAGTCCCTAATTATGCTTCTGTCACGTAAGTAAACTCTTATTTGAGTTTAATTGGTATTTTATGAATTAGGGTTCTTGACACCCAATTTGGGGACTTTATGTAATTATGGTTTCAAGTTAATGTAATGATGTTATAGTGTTTATGGGTGAAGACCCTTTAATGGTTTATGTTGACTTTGGGTAAAGAAGGGGTTTCATCATATTATCATATGATGAAAATAGATGATGGTGGTTTGTAAACCCTTGTTAGATTGTATTTCTTTAATGTGGTAATAAGTGTTTGTAATGATGTTTGAGTAGGAATCAAGTATGGATGATGATGATGATGATGTTGTTATTGATACTTAGCTATGGAATCAAAGGTAAGTAGCTTGGACTATAACATGTGTTATATATGTGTTTTTATCATATATGTGTTATGAATGAAAGTGTTAAGGTTAAAGGAACTTGGAATTAGTAGTGGGTATAAGCATGGAAATTGACTACTAGTCTTGCAAGACATAAGGTTATGTTAGCCTATTGATATAGGACCAATTAAGGTATGTGTTTGATTATGTTAATGAACCTTGACAGTTAGTATGTTATGAATGTATGAGTAGTATGGATTGAATGTTATGGTTTGAAATGTTGAAGCGATTATGATGCTTATATGATAATGTATGATTTATGTAATATGTCATTTTACTTACTAAGTGTTTCGCTTACCGTTATAATTACTAATGTTTTGTAGGATCTTGTTGAAGTACTATGGCTTGGATTAAGGCGTAAGGATTTCAAAGTGCGAATATTAGAAGGTTATAATATATTTAGTTGCTTACTAATAGTATACCGAGCTCGAAGTTAAAGTTGTTCCATGGAGTCTATAATGGTTTAAATGTTTGTAATGTCAAGTCTTTGTAAGAGCATTCCCATCCGTAACCTAAGTTAAATCTTAACACAGTGCCACGTCAGCGCCACATCAGCTTTAACACTTTCACCTTAACTCACCAAAAAACACCCCCAAACATAACTCAGCTTTAACTTAACTATTTTCAAATTCAACCCCTAAACTAAAACCAACAATTCATTTAATAAACCACATAATTGATGAGACGAAAAGTGTTACGCTTTTAGGGGGTCATTTAAGCCCTAATTCGTATAAATGTGATCAGATATTTCCCTAAATCGTTCCTTTTGTCATTTTAGGTACTTTTGAGAGGAATTCTGGAAAACATGCATATTCGGACGTTTTTGGAGCATAAAAGTGAAGAAAACGACAAAGTCTCAAAAGATGAAGATTTACAACCTGACGGCGTCAGAAGTCACAAGGTGACGCCGTCAGAAAGCCTTGACAAAAGAGTGGAAATCAATTTTCAAACGACGGGCCAGAAAAATTTGGGATCTAACACCTGACGCCGTCAGGTGTTAGGAAATATAGGCCGTCAGGTTATAAATTAAAGAGTGACGGCCCAGAAGGTTTTATAAGGTGACGACGTCAGAAATGGATCTAGGCCATCCGAGAAAACTATTGGCGGCGAGCTGACGGCGTCAGCCCTTATAACCTGACGCCGTCAGAGTGTAAAATCTATATATAGTTTTCTAATTTTCATTCATTAGGGTGGAACTTTATGGAGAACTTTTAGGGCAAACCCTAAAGACGAATTTTCTGTACTTTTTAGGGTTTCCAACCCTTGGAACCCTCATGCTTAATTAAAGATAAGTCTTCACTTTAATTCAATCAATATGTCTATGTGTTGGTTTATTATCTCTTTTGCTTGTCTTTTAATTAACATGTGTAGCTAAATTCTCTAGTGTTTGCTTAGATCTAATGAAACATAACTATTAATTATTGGTTGATTGATGTGTGTTGTTGTTTGTTGGGATGATTGTTCCATCAATGTTAGGCTCAAGAAAACTGGCCAACCTCCTTTATGGTAACGTGCTTGAACGTCTTGGGAAACATGTAGCCAAGGCATACTAGGCTATTAAGGTAGTATTTAACGCATGAGCCACTGTTTACAACCCCTATGGTTGTGCCGTGCATGGCATAGGGCGAGATAATAGCTCATAGAATTGGAGAGATATGTATGCCACTTCATGAGTTATTAGGAATACACCCTTCATCCACACAAGTAACATACATATCAATTAACCGGTAAAAAATAGTTAGGAAGTAATGCAATCTAAGTAAACACAATTTTCTCCATATTATTTTCACAAACCATAAATAGTTAGATATTCGTGGAAAACTAGAAGGGGGGGTTGAATGTTTACCTCTTTTTTGTTAATTATCTGTTAAATTTATTGAAACTTTCGGTAAACAAAGTTCTAGATTGGTCGTTGTATCAAAGCATAAATATAAAAAAAATGCAAAGGGATAAGGAAAGAACAATTTCAAACGCACAACACGATAGTTAT
>LBNU01016533.1:52062-64532 GCA_014162995.1 Artemisia annua | reverse complement strand
TGTAAGTTTTATAAACTATCCGCACAAATATCAAGGTTTGTTCATTTGTATACGAACTTTTCACATGTTTTGTGAATATGAATTTAGGATTACAGTTGGGAAATACCTGGGGTGAGAGAAGAAAATCTAAAGGATAAACCAAACTCCTGACATTTGGGCTGCACACAGAAGTCATGGGCATAGTTGGTTGTGCAACTTTAAAGGTACGTACTTATGTTAACTGCTATTACAAGAAATTTTACTTCATGCCAATATCCATTTCACAAAATTTAGTCTAATATTATGTATGCACTATTGTGAGTAGGACAGATGATCCTTGGTTTGCGCCGCCAGGAAGGACCTGCATTCAGATAACATGGAGTGACCGAGGTCACATATCACTTGAGGTCAGCCCTCTACGTTTATTTATTACTCCAATATTCTGATTACTTTATCATGCTTTATAATTTTTATGAAAAGTATCCATTCCGATTTACAGCTACCTGCAAACTTGATATGTTATTATACTGCTTCAGGGATAGCCACAATGGCAAATTTTGTAGTCTATTTTCGATAGTTCAAGTGCAATTTTTTGTTAAATTTTTTATCGCATCAGTTTGCTTATGAATTTTGAAATAAATCAAACAAAAAACAGGTGACAACATGCGATGGTTTTGAAGCTAACTGAATTTTCATATGAAGCTAACTGAATTTTCATATGCTGCATAAATGTGCTACTTTATTTCTATGAAATGAACGAGTAAGTGTACTTAAGTCGAAACGCGCAGATTATATATTAAAAGCAAACATATTTGAATAAGTTATATGCACAAAACTTTAAACATAACTTATTGAAGCTTTTCAAAACTAGCATATTTTCTTTGGCCTTAATGATTTTTGTTTATAGCTATTAGGTTGAATCTGTTACTACTTTATAAACAGATTGTTAAAAATTTATAAGTAAAAGTAATTAATCACTTGGTTTGAGACACTAATCTCACCGATTACTGCTAGGCCAAATGCTCGCTGATAGTAATTTGACTGATTAGTGATTACCCGAAGGAAATCACATCAAACTACAAAACCCAGTTTAGCTAAATTCATAGTTCCAAGATCAACTTTTCATGTTGAATTTAAAATTTAAGTAGAATAGTTAGTTACTTCTTCTATATGATCGTTGAATATTCACTCAAAAATATATAAATTAAGTCATCCACTTGTTCAGAAATAGAAAATATGGCGGGGTTCTTGCAATTAGAAGTGCCAAACAGCCATTGTCGTTGAATATATCATGCGTAATCTAAACTTTTGAATTATTAAATGAGGAAAATGAATATGAGGGTATCTAACATCTAAGCTTATATGTGAAACCTTCTAATCTACATCGTTTAAAAAATAAATAAATAAATAAAACTTCATTTGTATTATGTCTTTCACTATATTAGTGTTTTTCCGTAATTGCATCAGAATATTGTTAAAGTTGAGTTCATTATAATATATGTTTTTTACATCATACTGTTGACTGTTTTCTGTTAACTAATCAATTCACTGTAGATAAAACAATTGTTTGATTAAATTCATAATTAAAATGTGTTGCACTACTACTACTTTAATTCCAGTACATAAATTCTGAAAAAGAAAATCTATCAAAGTAACGTAATTTTAGATGATTTAGAGTAGTTTCGCACGTAAGCTTAGATGTGAGACAACCTCATATTCACTACTGTTTATGGACGAGTTTCTAGGCTAGCTAAACTTAAGAGAAAATTGCAAAAATCGTCCTTGTGGTTTGGCCAAATTGCACATTACGTCCTTACTGTTCATTAATTGCAAAAATAGTACGTTGACTGCACTGTTACGTGCACTTTTGGTCCTTTGACTTAACTGGTGCTAAATGGACTCCGTTAGCAGTTACGCTTTAGCCCCTTTTGGTTAACCACCATTGCAGCACCCATCTTTTAACCTATAATTTTTTTTTTTTTTTGAATTTCTTGGAAAAAAAAATTCCTCCGGTTTTTTTTTCGATTTTTTTAATATTTTTTTCGTCAAGTAATTTTTTTCGAAAATGTATTTTATATAAAAATGCTTCGTCAAGTAATTTTTTCTTACGTTTTTTCCTATTTTACGTTTTTGTCCGTTTTCATCCGTTTTTGTCCATTTTTTTAACGTTTTTATAAGTTTTTGTCCGTTTTTCTTGCATTTTAGTTCGTTATTATCCATTTTTATATGTATTTATCCGTTTTATCCGTTTTTCTTATGTTTTATCCGTTTTTCTTACGTTTTAGTCCGTTTTTGACATGTTGAAAATTTTGATTTTTTTTTTCAAAACACAAAAAAAAAAAAATTGAAAAAAATTGAAAANAATATATATATTGATTCTTAATAACAAAATTGCTCTTTGTTTTGTTTTTCATTTGATATTCTACGTACCACTCTTGATGAAAAGAGAAATTCCCAGGAAATTGAAATGCTTTCTCTTGGCTCATTCTTGATGATCTGCAAAATTACAACTAACTGTACAGAATCTATTGTAGCTTTATCCAATCTAACTGTACCTGAGTTCCATTTGTACATTTTGAGTTCCATTTGTACATGTGACTTATATGAGTGCCATTAAAACAATTGGCCGTAACACATTATGTATATTGACTAGCATGTTTTATGACCAATATTAGCTCCAGCTTTTGT
The DNA here is from genome assembly GCA_014162995.1 of Artemisia annua. Taxonomy (NCBI): domain Eukaryota; kingdom Viridiplantae; phylum Streptophyta; class Magnoliopsida; order Asterales; family Asteraceae; genus Artemisia; species Artemisia annua. The sequence goes on along the minus strand of LBNU01016533.1, from coordinate 61,865 downwards.
TTTTTCTTCTTTTAATGCATAAATAATTTTCTTTATGTCCCAAATACAAATATGTTAAAACGAACAGAATTCTTAACTCTTTCGCGCTCAAGGTATTGCAAAAATGCCTCGCAGCAACGCGCGCTCACAATCCGGAACGTAATTGTGTTTGGCAAAATTTTCTGTTCACATCACTTTTCATTGTTATCTTTAATGTTGTTCTATGTCTTTCGTTAACTTAATATGTTCTTAGTTAACTTTATAATGTTGTGTTGAGTTTTATGCATCGAAAACTAAATCGCCAAATAAACAGGCCCGCCGGCAACGCGGCGAATTATTGCCAATCTCGTAATTACTTAATTCATGTTACTAGCTAGATACGTTATATGTGGTTTTCACACACAATGACACGTAAAAGTCTTGAAATATTTCAAGACTAGCCTTGTTCATATTCAATTATTCATGTAAGAACTATTGATCTATTTCTTTACCAAGCACGCTATCATATTAAGTTAACAAGATGAATTGGCATGTGTAGAGATATAAATAAATAAATAAATAAATATAATACCACAAACATAAACATAAGATACAACACCGCATTACAATGCTAAGTATACTTAACGATGTCAAGATCGCGAGTAAACTCGTAAGATCGTACGATCTTACGTGTTTACTAGCTAAGATCATGTAGTATCGGTATAAGATCGCATCTAGGGTGAGATCGAATATAAGATCGTGGAATCGCACGTAAACTCGTAAGATCGTCACTCGATCCGAGTTCACTTTTTTTTCGTCCATCTCACTTGCTTAGGCCAAAGAACAAACAAGTTTTACAAATGTATAATAAGTAAACCACTATGTATCATTTTCTAAATAGATTATAGTTTATACCTAACTTTCTACTTTTTCCCAAATCAAAACTCAAATTAACAAACTATTGGTCTTCTTCTCATGATCTAATCACCCGAAGCAAAGATTTGCTTAAAGGTAATTGATATTTTTTCATGATACTTTAAATCTTTAATGTAAATCTTTTTCTTGTTACAATTATAAGAGCCTTAAATCTCTTGATAGTAGGGGTGGCAATCGAGTCGTGTTCGTGTTGACCTATTCGGGTTCGCGGGTTGGCGGGTTGAAATAACCTCAACCCAAACACGACCCATTTATTAATCGTGTCAAGAATTTCAACCCTAACCCAAACCTGCATAACACGTGTAACCCGTTTGTGACCCGTTTAACCTGTTTAAGCAAATATGTTAAGCAGTGAATAGGATTGGTGGTTTGTTGATTTAACTAGCTTAAATGCAAAAATGATATAAGGATCTAATATATGATAAAAAAACATGCAAATACTATACGACAATTTCAATGATATCTGAGTTATAAGTTATAAGCGTTAATTTCAATAAAATCTTAGTTATAGTCATAATTTATTCATATTAAGAACATAACAAAATACATTTAATCCATATCCAACATTAAAACCAAGTTATATATTTTATTTTTAGAGGCTTATATACTTAAACGAGTTCACGTGTTGACCTGTTTAACACTTGCTCAACCCAAACACGACCCGTTTATTAAACGGGTTAGACGGGTTGACCTGTTTTTGACCCAAACCTGTTTATCCTCAACCCAAACCTGTTTAACTTCGTGTCGGGTTCGTGTCGTTTATCGTGTCGTGTCGAGAATTGTACCCTTAAAACCAAAAGTCACGTAACAGTGCAGTCAACGTACATTTTTGGCAATAATAACAGTTAAAGACGAACATGTAATGTTTGGCCAAACCACAAGGACGATTTTGCAATTTTCGNGTGATGATTATGTTATCGTTGGGACCTCAACTCACGTGACCTGTGAATTTAGGATGTATCATATGGTATATTTTAGTAATAGATATGGGATTTTTAATGGCATAACGTAAATGAAAAGGTAAGATATATGTCGTCCAAAACATATAATAAAATATCATGTTCATGGCATATGCATGGCGCGCTTATACTACTTCTATATTTACGAAAACGTACTTAATGGCACAAGAGGCAGGACGACAAGGGTCGCAACTCGCAAGTGTTACAAATGATACAAGAAACCACAGAAGGCTACGACCCGTTTTATACTATAGTGATTGTGGTATATGTAATATCTTAGACCGGTCCGTTATACATGATAGAAAGTTCTTGAGTTGGCGCTAAACCAATAATTTCAATATTCCGAAAACTACACGCTTCATTAGATAAAACAGATTGAAGAATGTTTGTCCAAGGTTATGGTAGTTGAAAGCTCTCAAAGTGATTTACCATTTGATGTTGTAATTTTAGTGATCATGCAGTCATTGGCTCACTGCTTTGGGTGTCTTGGGTGCCTATTAGTCTTTTAGGCGCTGCTTTGTTTCGATTAGAAGGTTGTTGAGAGAGGCAGACATACGTAGGTCAGAGGGAATGCACAGGGGTGAAAACGAGCCGAGCCGAGCCCGAGCCTGCCAGAGCTCGAGCTCGGCTCGTTTACATATAAAAAGCTCGAGCTCGGGCTCGAGCTCGTTTCGAGCCTTATATTTTGAGCTCGAGCTCGGCTCGTGAAAAATTTCACAAGCTCGAGCTCGGGCTCGAGCTCGACTAATTTATATAAAGTTTTAAAGACAACAAAGTTCAAATAGAGCTCGGCTCGTTAATTACATAAGGCTCGAGCTCGTTTACTACTTTTAAGCTCGTTTATACGTATGGACAATGTATATACGTATATATTTCTAGGGCTCGTTTAGGCTCGCGAGCCTACTCGAGCTTTTTGTATAGAGCTCGGGCTCGAGCTCGATTATTAAATGAGCTCAAACTTAGGCTCGAGCTCGGGCTTGAGCTCGTTTAGGCTCGGCTCGTTCGAGCTTTTTACCGATCCGANGTATGGACAATGTATATACGTATATATTTCTAGGGCTCGTTTAGGCTCGCGAGCCTACTCGAGCTTTTTGTATAGAGCTCGGGCTCGAGCTCGATTATTAAATGAGCTCAAACTTAGGCTCGAGCTCGGGCTTGAGCTCGTTTAGGCTCGGCTCGTTCGAGCTTTTTACCGATCCGATCCCGAGCTTTTCACGAGCGGCTCGGCTCGTTTCCACCCTAATGCATGTGCATACTTTCCGGTAATCAACAGTAATAATAGTAATAATACAAAGTGCATACCCTTTCAAACAGTGGCGGAGCTAGAAAAAAAAATTTGGGAGGGCCGAAACAAATTTTTTTCCGTAAAACAATAGATGGAGGGCCGAGATGAAAAAGATTTTTTTTACATATGAAATCGCAAATAATTACACTAACGAACTTAGACCTAGAGGGGCCGGGACCCTACCCAGTCCTCATGTAGCTCCGCCTATGCTTTCAAAATTGATGAATACCCTACTTAACAAATGGTGCACACACTATTTAAACATTGAAGAACTAAAAAATCCCGAAATATTTCTTTTGAAAGTGCATATCTTATGACTATAGCATGCGCTCGCCACTGGTTATTGCTAATTTGCTATATATGTTTTCGTGATATTCTAGGTCTCGTGTAGGGTATCTTTCCGGGTGATCTTGTTTTATGGTATTTGTGTCTTTTAGCTTCTTGCTAGTTTCTAATATAATATACCGATAAAAAAATATACCAATATTGTCTTGATTATAGTTGTATTTCACATACCATAAAAAAGGGCAATGAGTAAAATCGTCAACCAAAGTGCAACCCGTAAGGCCAAAGAACTAGATGTGCATGTGAATAAATCCACATATTTACTGTTGCTCTAGCTATAGTATTAAATGTGAGTTTAATGGCCATCATAATGCAATACTTGAGTAGCTAACTTAAAGTCTGAAACAGGTTATAGTTAAGAAGTAAATGAGACAATTTAAGGTGTGAGCAGTAGGCAGTGAATTTGTTAAAGACAAAGGACACAGTTAGCTATTTATATTCAAACAACCACGTTAAATTTTGGCCTTTTAGGATATCAGTAAAAACAAAACAATGTAATTGTACGAAACAATTTTTGGAATATAATATACTAATAAGCTCGTGAGTTATATTGTTTGCATCCGTAGCTAGTTTTCCACTTATTCGTGCTTTAAAGGTTGTAAACTAACTTTATTAATAAACTTTTGATGTTCAAGAATCTATAATCCATTGAAAGTAGAAGTGATACTTGATAGGTTACAGAAACATGTAATGAAAAAATGAGTGTGAAACTTTTTTTCATCCTCTTCTAAATTTGTAACTTTGTTATCAATCAGTCATTTTTTAAAGGCAAATATATTAAGCCATCAAGGCAAGAAATGAAAAAAAAATATAACATAAGAGGGCGTGCTCTAAGGCGGAGTACTAAAAACCATCAAAAATATCCATATAGAAAATATTATATAACAAGCAAATCATCCGGATTTGGATCCATTTATCCCACGACAATCGGTTTTTGAAAGTCATGTTATCAATCAGTCTTGTTATATGACCACAATGTTATTATCAATACACAACACTTTTATAAGAAACTATTTACGAAAAATGATTACTCACAATACGACGCGTTTTAGTTGTTAGGAATGATTTTTTGAACCAGAACCACTTGAATATTGTTCTAGTGTCTTTTAGCAAACTGACAAGTTTGATCGAGATAAAAGACTAAAGCTAAATCAATTTAGCTATTTCCTTTATCAAGATTAATCATTTTGATTTGTATTATAGATTTATATGCGATATTTAAACTTAGCACGATTCAGTAACAGTTTGAGCATGGAAGATAAAGAAGAATATCTAGAACATAATTATGTTTGATGGCTGGACCATGAATAGGCATTGGTGTCACACTGTCACGTGGATTATAGTTTGTTAACTCGGTTGGAGGCCCACTCAATGCCGACAAATCATTTTGGTAGTCAAACCGTGTGATTTTAGGATCAATGTAAGAACAAGTTATAAACTTTATATGTATATTTAGATTGAGCAGAATGTTATTGTTCGAGAAGACGGTATTGAGACCCATAACCCGTGGAAGACGGTATTGTGAGTTACTTTATTTTACTTTTTGTTATTGTTCGAGAAGGTATTTCACTATTTTGTGTACGATAAGAGTTTAGGTCAAAGTAATTAACATATTCAGATTTGAGATATGATTGCTGTTAAGCTAACATCTGATTAAAGTCAATAATTATGGTGCTTAGTGGTCCTGATTAGTTTAAACTGTTTTACTCGTTTTATATTTCAACTTTTGTAGAATTTGAAAAATAAACTAGAAAAGATATCATATTCACATGTTAAAGTAGAAGACACTCCCATCCATTGTGTACTATGTTTCAATCGTTTTCAATATTTGACTTGAACACAAAAAGTTAGAATTACAGGCTAGCTACTTTTTTTGGATTTCATATCACAAAGTTTGAACAATTCTGAGTTCAAATATCGAAAAAATGTAGAATTTATTGAGTTCAAATATGTGTCCTACGAATCCTAAACTCCTAACATAGTTGATTGAAAACTGTTAATCATAAGCTATAAGTTTGTTTAAAGCAATTTCTCGCCCTGTTCACTTTGCGGTTAAGTTCGTTATCTAACTTGTTTGACATGTACTGCTTGCATCATGTATAACGAGATGTATTGGTAATGAATATTGTCATGTGCTTACATGTCGGGTTATGAAGAAAACCATTGTCCAATTTTGGTCCATAAAAGCTAAAAAGAACATAGCTTCCACATTTGAGGAAGTCGTTTTCTTGGTTTGTTGACATTTCAATTTCGGCTACCGATATTTGACCGAAAGTTTAAAGTATGGAGATTACTACTTTCATAATTAATGTTAATTGAATTGATAGCTACACAACAAAATAAAAGTGGAATGCTTTAGACATTAAAATTCCTTTCCACATGTGTTTTGTATTAACATTAAATCTTATAAAATCTTTGACCTTTGCTAAAGTCAAAACGTAAACGTTTTTCTTTGTGCATCCTAACGATATTTCTGTTTCAGACTAGCAAACTTGGACCTATATCGAGTCTTTGACTACTCACTCGTGCTAATGTGTTCTTTTGTAAATTGTGACAAGACGGCCGCGTTAAGAGGCAAAAAGTTCTCGGCGGCAAATGATGCCTTACAACAAGATTCAAATAATGTTCCTTTTCTTTTTACCACAAGAGAAAATGTTCACCAGCAACCTATATAGCAATAGCACCATATCTAGTGGTATTTTTCTTTTAGCTCAAAATCCAGTATTCACATCATTTACACAGTTACACTACATATTATGCCCCATAGGATACAAACATGCTATCTCATATCTGCTTGTGGTCAATGTCCAGATTAAACCAGTTTTTACATCCTCATGGATGGTATCGATGAAACAATGGAATAATCATGAGAATATCGTGAGGGGTCTCTTAATACATGAAACTTACATGCACATCAATGACTCCTTAATTAAAAGCAATACAAATTGTTTATGTTGCAATTACACACAAGTTGGCTTTAATAGTTCATATAAGCTGGCTTCAGTTCTAAACTTTCTCTACTCGTTCATAAGTTAACCCCTGTTCTTCTTATGACTTAGTCACCCTATAATTTGCAATGCATCGATCATCTACCATGCAAAATAACTAGTTCCTTAAAAATATAAGGAATCACAAATAGGATCTATAAAGCTAGAATGTAGACAGAAACAAAAACAAGAAACCGACACACGTCAAGCGACCCGGTCAATTCTAACATATAAACTTAAGACAATCAAAACCACCAACACCTATTGGAGAAAAAACTGGTTACTCCGTGTCTCTAGTTCAGAATTCAACAATTCAGAATGTTTCTCATCTTTTTATCATAAACATTTTGTTAGCCGCACTAACCTTCGCCTCTTACATCCTTATTTACAGTACAACAAAGTTTGTATGTTCCATTCTATATAATCACCTTACATCAATTGCTTATGTACCGTTAATATGTCGCAATTTAGTCAAATATTTTACACAATTCATCAATAGTACAATTGTATAGAAAACAAAACGTGAAACAAAGTTACATTCTAATTTATTTAATCTAAAAGCATATAATCAAATCAGCCAACAATATATCAATTAGGTCAAACACTAAACACAAAAGGTTAAATTATGGCTCGCAACAACACTGGCGGTTAAATTACTACAACTCGTAACAACACAGACGCTTATATCAGAGCTCCTAACAAAGGCAGGATAATTACGGTTCGTAACAGCACAGGCAGTTAAACTTGGGCTCTAAGCCTTAACAACACAGGCGGCTAGATTACAGCTTGTAACAGGTAACAGCACAGACGGTTAAATTACCGCTCCCAACAACGACGGTTATATTAGGGCTCGTTAACAACACAGACTTGTTCTAAATAGAAAGCATATGCTCATGTTCCTGTTCCACCATCCCCATTATATGCAGAGAGTTGTTCTAAATAGAAAGCAGGCATTAACAGCTTGTTGCCACTTCTGGTATGTTGCTTTAGTTCTGTTCTGGTAGCCGTCCTGTTACTTATATGCTACACTTATTTTAAATGAACGACAAACATATATTAAACTAATATAAAACCAGAACCAACCAAGAGATACAACAAAACCCGAGACACTGACCAAAGATGAAAACTAAACAGAGTGCTACAGACCTATAAAGAGCCAAGTACCAACTGACTAAAACATCAACCAAACTACAAACATGTTAATTGGAAACATGCAAAATAATTAGTTCCTTAAAAATATAAGGAATCACAGATAGGATCTATAAACCCAGAATGTAGACAGAAACAGAAACAAGAAACTGATACATCAAGCGACCCGGTCAATTCTACCATATGTAGCTTAAGACAATCAAAACCACTAAAACCTATTGGAGAAAAAACTGGTTACTTCGAGTCTCTAGTTCAGAATCCAACAATTCAAAATGTTCTCTGGAAACATTCCTGCATTATCCTTCCCATCTGCAGCCTAGCTCCGGAAAGGAGTTACTAATTATAAAAAATGCTACACAATGCACAATCATACAATATTACCAAACCCCAAGGACCACATTATGAAAATATACGAGCAAGAGTCTTCTAATTCAGATGCTAATATTAAAAGCCAAAATTCAGGACTTTGTTTTTCAGATGCAGTTCGTTAACAAAAAAAACAAGAGACGGTACTATAGTATCACCGATCATAATTTAGGGATATTCTCTATGTAAAGAATATTCCAAGTCAAAATATTGACAATCAGGCGCACTGTTCCAACCAAAAGAAAAAACGAGTGTGTCCGTCAAAACAAAAAAGAATGCGACCAGGCCCACCACCAAAGCCTGTCCACTGTGAAATATGTAAATCTCTAGCATCTTGCACCACCACAGGACACTTGTGATACACATTACNTTGTTTCTCAAATGAAATGAAACACCACTGAATTATTAAAAGTATAAGCATACAAATATGAAAAAGGCGTGCGAGATTTATACCATCCTAATACCGTCTTCTTCCTCTTCCTCCTCCTCCTCCTCATCCGCAGTGCTTTCGCCACGAGTGCTCACACCCTCCTCCTCCTCCTCCTCCTCATCCGCAATGCTTTCGCCACGAGTACTCTCACCCTCCTCCTCCTTCTCAATGCTTCGACCACTACCAACCTCACCCACATTCTCAACGGTAACAATGGCACCCACAGCATCCTCCTCCTCCTGGCAAAGCAACGCCCGGTAAAAACTCCGTGCGTCACTTGATGCACCAAACTCTAGACCCAGGTGCATTAGCAGTTGGGCTCCATCTGAAAACTTGGTTACAAAATGCTCCTGTGAGTTGAGCACCGACAAATCTATAGAATGACAAGGGATGTAGGTATTAGCAAAGAATTGACCGGAATCCTGCTCTTCTAACACTACTTCACGGTACAACTCCTCCTCCAAACGGATACGAACTCTTCCGGACCATATCTTGTCCCATTCAGACCAAACCACGGACGTGAACCGTCCGCCGGGAGCTGGATGAGGTGGTGGTACCTTGTACGCCTTTACATTGGGAAACACTGACATTTTCTCAGCTTTAAGGTTAAAAGTTTTGTCAGGGTTTAGGTGGAAGAAAGAGAAGAAGATGGTTTAGTGTGTGTTTGGTAACTTTGGTTAGAACTATTGAGTTGTAGGCAAAGAAAAATGAAAAAACATGTTTACCCTAGGCACATGAGTAACTTTTAACAGTCAAAATTAACGTTGTTTGGTCAAGGACTTTTAGTGTTAAGGGTTTCGAAGTTAGGGACTATCTGTGCGAAAAAAAAAAGTCAAAAGACTAAGAGTGTGAGTCAACGCAAACCAAAAGGATCATCTTTGTAATTTACTCTTTTGTCAGACTTTAGTAATAGAACATAGTCAAAGTATACGTGGAAGAAGTAAAAGTATATGTGGAAGTATCATCACCCGTAATCAAATGTCAAGTGATTTAATTGGTCATTAATGTCCTACAAGGCTACAATTCTACTTCTACACAAACTCTCGATAAACATTTACACAATTACACTAACACAATTAAATTTTACGCAATTAGTCATTAGGGAATAAGAATGTAACAAGTAATAAGCACACAAGCAATTAATAGTCATCAAGTGAATAAGTGATCATTAAAGTTCTACAGAAAAACTCTCGGTCCAATTGAATAATTCAAAGTATACAAAACACAAAAAAAAATTAAATGTGATCATTAAATAATAATAAGCATTCAATACCTTATTAGATGAGAGTAAAATTGTGTATTTGTGAATTGTAATCGGATAGGACTCGGAGAGAATTGCAAATATTACTTCTTTTATTATGTAACTTTTTTTTTTTTTTTTTTTTTTT
>LBNU01016533.1:19559-51529 GCA_014162995.1 Artemisia annua | reverse complement strand
AGCACCTGCTAGCTACCCATCCCCTCCGCCCCTGGGATAAATTAAATGGGACAGTCGAAGTGGAACGAAAAAGAAGTAGCATGAAAGATGCAGATCGGACGCGACCAAGTAGAGTTGTGCAAGATTGTAAGAATTTACGTCGATCTCAATAAAGATAGTAGTAATTTATATCTTCTCAACAATCAGAACATGATGTTTATTTTCTTGCAAGATTCTTCCAGTTGCAACAATCATATGTACAAATGTACAACTGACCATGCACCTAACAAGATATCTATGTATAAAACTGATTGCTAGCACATGCTCACCAGCCTCTTGACCAATATTAAACTAATGTTCTTTGTAAATTACTACCTTTAACAAAAAGCCGTTTAACTACATTGTATAAGCACAGTGAACAATTTAAGTGGTATACTTTGTTTACCAAATTGTCATAAACCGAGACAATGACGATCGACCTTTATATAAAAAATACTCCATAAGCATAACCATACAGCCATACAGGCGATTTGTTATAACAAACCTAACGCTGAATAACATAAGTGGTATACTCAGTTACATTATGCAATATGAGTAGTAATTCCCTCTTTCAAAAGCACTTAGGTGGGAGCGTAGGACAGAATAAGCCCTTTCAAGCTGGTACAACCGTGCAACATAAGCTCAAGACATAAACTTTTTATCCACAAACATAACTAGAAGTCATACTCTATTTTCAGCAATTAGCACTTCACTTCACAATCAACTACACCTTTGCTTATCCAAACGAGAGACAACCTATCAATGCAAAGAAAACACTATTAGAAAACTAGAAAAGTGCAATGTGTATAAATTTACACACAAACAAACAAACCCGAGTGGAAGTAAAAAAAAAAAAAAGACATTCATAGGTAATATTACCTCATCGACATATGCCTTGCTTGGATCTTTTACCTTCAAAATTAGCACATTCACTTCACACTTTCCTAAAAGCTCAAAGATGCAAATATCTCCATACCTAATTTCATTAGCATCTCTAAATTCCGGCCATCCAGCATGGAAATGATGAGACTTATTACTTTTATTGTAAGTTACAGTAATCGTCCAACTTTTTCCTTTGTTGAGAAACTTAAGCTGATGCAATTTGTCCGGGAGGTGTGTTCCAAAATAGGATGGAACATACTGCAAGAAAAGTATACACTAATTTTGTTTTCACCCAAGCAATGGCAACCAACTTATAAGCAATCGATTAAATATAATCTGACCAATCACCTAGTTAAAATAACGGCGTTTCCAGTAACTTTAACCAAGTGACCTTTTTCAGTCATGGCGCAAACATGGTGTGTGAAACCAGTTAACTTAGGAAATTATCACTAAAATATTTTACAAATGTTTGAGCCATTTTAAGTGTGTTCAACAAAGCAAAAATCAGACCAAATTCGTTGCCTTGTTATGCAATTTTCACTCTAAGGCGGAATGTGAAAAGAATATAGACATAAAAAGATATAGGAGCTACTCACCAATGAATTTTTTGAAGGAGGATCTTGCATAACATTGATAAAGTTAGGCCAAGTCGGACAATATGTGGTAGCTATCCTAATTGCATCTGAAGATGATATGCGGCCAGATGCATCTTTTAGATCTGCATCATTACACAAGCATACACGAGTAATGTAAGGTATGGTGATCAAGTATATGAAAGTTTTCATAAATGTAAAAAAATAAAACCTACTACAAGATGAGTAAAATTACAAGATCAGAAAGAGAAAACAATACTTAAATTAACACAAACTAAGGGCATGTTTGGTAGATGGAACTTAAGTGAAATGAAATAGGGTAGAGAAAAGGAATTTGTACAAATGAATTGGTGAAGAATTTTAACAATTTCCACTGTCCGGTAACGACGGAGAATTGATTTGAGAAAAAGAACAAAATCATTTCTATTGTTTGGCAAGAAAAGCAGAGGAATAAAACTAGACATAAATTACGATGATAAAATCTGTTTATTTATACAGCATCACAGGGTAACACACAACACAACAACACAACAACATAGTGAGTCAACAAACACAAACTGTTACATGTATATCAAAGATTAACCATGATTACCGTTTATCAATTGGAAATTATCAATTACACAACTTATATTGTTTTAACACAGAATCAAAAGTGCATCAGATTTCTTAATAAGTAAAGAACCAATGAGTAATTCATATCTTAGTTGACAGAAGTTTACAGAAAATATTATACACCAAGAAGAACATATCCACCATGGAAACATATGAAGCAATCACATTCACAATCGCAATCCCTGTGTTTAACCAACTATATGCAAATCAATTGATGGTTAAAATTGATTAAATAAATAGGCTAACTCATCAAATCTTCATTTCATATCAACTGAAGTATAGAAATCCCCAATTCAAGTTTTATTTTCTGGAAATTATCCGCAATTCAAGTTTTTTCCCGGAATCAAACCCAATTTTCATGAAGTTGAAATTTGGAATTTTTTTTAAAAAAGATTTACATATAAATGTTGATATGAGCAGATAAAGACAGCAAGATGAGTAATCGAGGGCCGCCACCCTCAAATGACGACAACTAGGCGGCGGCCAGATTCAAACGATGATGGACAGCAAGCGGCAGTTACAGTCAGAAAAGGAGAACTCGACAACAGTCATGAGAAGACAAAAGGCCACCTCTTTTAGTTTTGCTTTAGCCCTTTTGAGAAAAATGACAAGGATAAATTGTAGCCAAATGAATGGGAAATCAATTAACAAAAAAAGTCATTTCCAGAGAATTTGAAAGTCTCCGCCCTATAGTTTCTCTAGCCTACCAAACAAGGGAAATTATATCATTTCGATTTCTTTGATCTCATTTCCTTGTACAAAAGTGTGAAACAGATTAATAAAAATACTTAAAAATTGGTTTTAAAACAATTGGAGTAAGCAAAGTTTTTGAGATAATGATTGGAACAAATGATACATACAAATTGACCTAGGTAGGTTCTCTTCATTATGCTTAACTTAGCCCTACTACATCAATGATGAAATAATATTGTTAACTAGTTAAGATGGAAATACTAATGTTTTAATCATGGAGATACCACCAATGCTTAATTACCCTAAAAAACACAATTCTAAGAAATATTGTCCTTGAGAATAACATATAGTAATATGGAAATGTATAACTTGTTAGTGGTTTACATTAGATAATATGAGTAAGCGTTTTTACCAGAAAGACGGGGTGGACCATGTGGGATACATTTCTTAAAGGCGGTGCCAGGATACTCCTCTGCCACTTGAGATGTATTGGTAAGCTTTGCAGGAGCCATCTGTAACACCAAAGAAACCCCGGAATCAGATGAATGAAATGTAAAAGATACCATAATTAGGCTGTGCTTTAAAATAAGCAGACACATAAAAATAAGCACAATAACAGAATATTACTTGTTCAATTTTTTACAACAAAGAAAGAAAAGGAAATGAAATGGAGGCGTAGGGTTTATAAAGAAAGAAAAAAAATATGAACGTTAGGTTTATAATTAGAGTAAATTACACTTTCAGTCCCTCAAGGTTTTCTTATATTTCATGTATAGTCCATAACTCGGACAATAATTGCTCCAGACCTCCCCAACCTTGCCAATATTGCACGCTGCTGGTCCAATCCCGTTAGGAATTTAATAAAATTTGCGGTTAGGCTCCAAGGGTATTATTGTATTTTCTACTTTTTAATTGTCTAACATTACTAACAAGCTCGCTCACCGAATGCTCGTCCCGCAGCCTTTAAAAAATAAGCAAAAATTTAGTTTCCAAAATATTTGCATAACATATAAAAGAGATAAGAAATGATGATAACCAAAAAACAGACCTGTCTCCTTCAATGGCGTAGCCAGGATTTAACTTAAGGGTAGACCGAGATGTACCATAAAACAATATTACAAACCGATCAATTATTTCTATAACATAGGTGGTAAACAAATTAGCAAACAGTTGTACTATAATTTGCCTTTGGTTAGGCCAAAATGACATGAATTTGTCTAACTTGTAACGGGCTAATACAAATACTTGTCTAATATACATTATGACATATCTTCATGGGTAGGCCATAGCCCACCAAGGAACCCATATAGATACGCCTTTGGTCTCCTTTCAGAGGATGGTAATGCAAGAGACGCAATAAGGGTGTTCATCGAAACAGGCATTATCTCCTACAATGTTTTATGAGTATTTACAACTATAGTTTTCCACACATGTAAAGCAGCCTACAAAGGGAAAAGGTAGAATCACATAATCAGATACCATAACTGGACATATAAAAAGCTGGCAAAGTTGACCCACTCACTTAAGAATGGGTCAATTCAGTTTATGGTTTTGTCTTTAACGAGCACGTTTAAAATAAATTTTATAAAGCTAAACAGAAAGAGATCAATGATACATCTTTGTAATCATAATTGAAACAGATATTGGCTATAAGAGTTTAAACACTTTGAAAGAAAATTTGAAGAGTCAACTCAACCCATCCAGTTTTAACTAGTTAACCAACTTGTTTGCCCTGTATTTTTTCCACTTCAACCAATAACATTAAAATCAACATACCTGGCGAACTGAGAGGCTGATATCAGTCCGGACCATGTAGAGTGCGGCAAGCACTTCATTACGCTTATCCCTGCCAAGTACCTCAATGATTGCAGGTCCTTGTGCTTCAGTACTAGCACCTTCATCGTCAAGGAGTGCTTTTCCAGAAGTACCAGCAACCTGAATCAACAAATTGTCAATAAAAATAAGTTCTTCCAAAATTGGCACATTGAATTTAGCACTGACACAATTGAGATATGCTTTGATCTATAAAGGTTAAAACTGAAAAGAAAAGCTATAGAAAAATGGTCAAACGGGTCAAAAGTTGCCCAAACTAACGAAACTATTTTAATCCTTGTGATCATACTTATAACAGTTCATTTATACAGTATAAATACTAAGTTGTTCCAGATATGGTAGTATGGTACTTACCATCTAAGATGCTACAAGAGAATAACCGTATGAATATCGCCTTAATACAAATAACGATAATCATAATTTTCACAGAAACCAGCTCACCTTAAATAGTGTCAAATAACCATCACGAACAGGTGCCTATGGATGAGAACAGTTCTGGATGATGTCAGGAAGAAGGTGTTTGAAATACTCTGTTCCAAGAGCAGCTACAACCTAGATAGTGGGATACATATTCTATAGTTAACGATCCAAATTGGCCAATTCCTAACTAGACTGAAAACCAAAGAATGAAATCAAAATTTTAAGTACAACTGTTCATAGTTAAAAAGGTCATTTCTGGTCTTGGAGATAAGTAATCACCCAAGTAGAGTAGACATGATTCACATATAAAGATTATGACTCGCAGAGTATCAAAGGACAGAAATAGTAGCAATAATATTATTCAATTAAAAAAATAATAATTTCTGACCTCACTCAACCCTTGAGCAGCACCAGAACGTTCAACATTACTACCATCAGACTTAAGAATGTCTAGTAACCACGGTACAAGATCGGGAAGTTCTCTTCCTCTAATCAGAGATCCAACTGCTCTGCCACTTCAGGGATTGGATCCACTAATACCTATTTCAGGTAATGCATAATATAACAACAGTCTAATTATTTTACCGGGGTACAGGATTATTCCCCTTTACCCAAAAAACAACAGTCTAATTACTAATTAGTATCGAAAAGATAATAGTATGTCGTAACTAGTTAGAAGAATATAAGAGAACCTGCTGTAGTGCCGTTTGCCCTGAAGACTCCACTTTTGGATGGGTATCAGTTAGCACCTGGAATCAATAAAAAATAAGTTAGAAATGTGACTATTTTTTACTAATGATTAGTGGTAGCAATTTCGAACATTTACTTGTGGTGAAACGATATTAATGATGTGGTCATCCTAATACAGCCAAATTAAAAAATAAGTTTGTAGACTCACAGTTCCTGAAGTTCTGGTTCTTTTTGGAGTATAATGTACAATAGTGACGATTTTCCAGCACCAACGGGCCCACAAATCACGAATTTCTGTCCTTCTTTAACTTCTATATTTGTGCCAGTGAGAGTCAGAAGAGGTACTTCTGAATTCCATCTCAAATCACCATGTTGTAGTCTGATTTTGTAGCATCTCCTAACTTTTAAGCTCATTCTCAAAGAAAAACAATTGGTTCTATCAAAGGAGACTTTAGTTTGGATCAAAACTGAAAGAGCTTGTGGAAAGTATTTGACTGGCTCGGACATTGTTCTCAACGTTGCCAAAATCGTGAAAAATTGTGCCATCATTTGAAAGAGCACTCTTGAATAATGCACACCCGAAAAGCACCACTGAAGAAATGACCGCCGGTTACATCCAATACAAGATCGAGCCATACGCTTTTTGATAATGAGATCTCACTTAGCCATTTGAATTCGTTTCCTTTACAATATATTTACAATCAGAAAATGGTGTTTGTTTCTTGTAAGAGTCTTGCAATTACAACAAATGGCCAGATGTGTTTAACTCAATGACAATAATATGTACAACTGTTTGGGTGGATGGCAAAAACAGAGAAGTCAAGTTTTCAATGAGCAGAGCTTGGAAGGATTTAAGAGTTAATAACCAGAAGGTAAAATGGGCTAGTACAGTTTGGTTCTCCCAAGGTACTCTTTATCATGCTTTCATAACATGGTTAGCTGTTAATGAAAGGCTCAACACTCAAGACAGACTGTTAGGGTGGAACCCCAATAGACAGATGCAATGTGCTTTTTGTATAAAGGAGGCAGATTCCCATGATCACCTTTTCTTCAGCTGTGAGGTCACAAGTAAAATATGGAAGGAATTGGTGGCATATAGTAAGCTGAATTTGCACACTAACAGGTGGAAAGACATTGTTCTAAATATGGAAAGCACTCCAACAGGCAACAATATTTGGAGTGTAGTAAGAAGGTTATGTCTAGCTGCTGCTGTATACAGTGTATGGAGAGAAAGGAAGCTAAGGTTGTTCGAAAACTGCAGTAGAAGGTTTTTTTTTTTTTTTTTTTTTTTTTTTTTTTTTTTTTTTTTTGGTGCAAAGGTGGGATTATATTAATTTCTAAAACATATGTACATCATGAGATTAGAAAGACTTTCGACAGACCCCAAAGTCTTATAGAAACAAACAACAATACAACTAAGATACATTCATCTGATATCTAATATAACACCATATGATATCAGGTAACACTGATCAATAACTCTGACCAATTATCAATCTTCTAATACACCTTTTAATTGCACCATTAACCATCTAGCTACATTTCCATCTTACCTTTTTGCCATGCTCACTCAACCAACATCCACAGTAAACATAGCACAAAAGGTTAATGGCTTCACTAGGTACCCATAACCCCTCCACAGCAAGGGCTCTGCCAATTATGCTACATTTCAACTGCAGTAGACTGCAGTAGAAGTTGGGATGAAATTCTTGCTGAGATTAGGAACAATGTGAGGATGAAGCTTACTTGTTTGAAAGTAAAAGAATCTGCAAATGTTAAAAACATTGCAAAGATATAGAATCTTAAGATGAATATCGATGCAGGGGAAATAAAGGGGTATTTGGAAGAAGCACCTATAATGTGAAAACATAAGATTCCTGTTTGCAGATTTAACAAGTCTGCAAAAACAGACTGAGGAGTTGGTGTTTATTAGTAGAAAGCAGATGGCTAATACATTGGTCCTGAATCCCTTTGCTATTACTTCATTCTGTCAGTTAGCTTGTGAGGATGTAGCTGCAAGTTAATTGATAGTCTGAGTTTAGTGAAGTTAGTAAGGTCCAAAAGGTAGTTTCCTGCTTTGGTGTGGTGTATGCTTTAATTGTAGGCCTGTGAGAGGCTACATGGCGGAATGCCAACCTGATGAAGCCTGATTATAAGTCTACTCCATTACCAATATGTGAGGATGAAGCTATAGTTGGTCTTGGTATGGACTGTGACTCAGGAAATGTAGTCAAGGTGGGATGACTCCTTGGGTAAACTCTTTACACATAAGTGATGCCAGTTATCTGGAAATGTAGCTTTGTGTTCTTGAGCCCCAATGGATCAAAAGTTTTGCTCTCTGCTTGATGATGCCTCTTACAAGAGCCTCTGTATGCATAAGCATGGGTTACTCATGCTTACAGGTAGGGTGTTTGTAAGGAGAAATGTAGTCATAGCAGTGAGATTTCTTCATGGTTGCCTAGGTGTAGTATTTGTCTCATGATACTACCTAGAAGAATGGTGAATGTATACAGAGTTATGTGCTTTGTAGAATTGTTGATAGTCTAATGGGCCTGTCCATTGAGACTACTGAATTGGTGTATGCTGAAAAGCTGAGTTTGATGATTATTAATATAATTCACCATTTCACACACACACACACAAAATCGTATGTACAACTAACCATGCAATTAACAACCTTTTAACCATCTATGTATAAAACTGATTGCTAGCCCATGGTCACCAACCTCTTAACTGATAAGTTACTACCTTAAACAAAAAGCCGTTTAACTGAACAGTACATGCAGAGTAAACAAGGCATATGTGGAACTTATATAGCACACATGCTCTTTTTACCAAATTGTCATGAAGGGATACAACGACAATTGACATTTTTCAAAAAACTCCAAAAATTGATAAGCATAACCATACAGAGATGATTTGTTATAGCAGACATAATGCTGAGATGCTACATTATACACTATACACTATATGAGTAGTAATTCATTTTCTCAAGAGCACAGAGTTGGGACATTCATAGGAACCAAAAAAAAAAACAGTACAAGTATGATCAGAAAGCATTCATGGGTAGATAAAACAAAAATCATCCCCAAAGACTGACCAAATAACCAACGCCAGTCCTGATGCAAAGATATGATCCACGAAGCAAGCATATTGTGCAATATAATAAAGAATCAATCATAGCAATAGGGCCAATAGCAATATAATAACCGCTTACATGATGCCATTTTAATGATCTATTACTGTCAAAAATGTGTATATCTAGAAAACAAACAAAAACACAGGATGCAACAAAATCTTTCCACTTTCAAAATCAATTATTACATTTCTTTTTGTCACTGACTCATTTCACAAACCACAAGATTAGTCAGTTAGCAAAAGTTTGTAAAAAATACCAAATAGCATAGTTCTATTTCGGCTATTGGAGATGCTCGATGGAGTGTCAATAACTTCTTAGCAAGCATCAACTGTCACTTTAAGCAATTTGTTCCTCCCGATCTCAATTTTCAACATGATCATCATCAGATGTATCACTACCAGCTTCCAAACGAGAGAGAAGCTATCAATGAAAAATTAACATTATTAGAGCAGTGCAACGTGCATAATTTTACATACAAACAAAAAACCAGAATATATGAAGAAAAAAAAAAGACTTACATAAGTAATATTACCTCCAAACAGTGATCCCCATATGTAATATCCTCCACATGGCCAAGGCTTTCTAAAAGTCCTCTAAATACTTGTTTGTCGAATATCTCATACTTCCAATCGATCGAATAATCTAAGTCAGCTTTGACTAAAGAAGACACGTTAAGCAACACAAGCTCCCGCAAAACCAACTCACCTTCTATAGTTAGATAAAGTACGATATATAAGGAGCATTGATTTTGACACAATCTATCTTCCGGATAATATCTTCTCAATCATATCTTCATCGAGAGTCACACAATCTAAACACAAACACTCGAGTCTTCCCCAACTAATCGCACTATTAGGAGGATTAAGCACACACCAGGACAGCTTCACACGATTAAAACACAAATTGTCGAAAAACACCTCATCATCATAGCAAAACTCTTTTCCTTCTCCTATATCCCATAACCGTAAATCAACATCTTCAACTTTACGACTAATAGCATAACTAATCCAACTATTTGCTCGCAATTTAAAATCAGAATTAACCCGGCTACTGTAGTTGATATCAAGTTTGAATTTTTTAAGGTTGAGATTTGTAGGATACTGGTTTAGGGTGTTGTCAATAAAAGACATGTAACCATGGAGATTAGTTTCTTCATATATGTAATCTGTGACGTCCTCATCATCTATGAAAATGAGATGAGGAAGTGAGGTCCAGAGGTTTTTCCATCGCGTAGAGATAGTAGCTGTTGTTTTGATCACCTCTTTGGTAGTGCAGTCCAAACGAGAAATTATATTATCGACTAACATTTCATCCTTTAACTCGTTCAACCGATCTACTCCTTCCATAACCATTTGACCAACTGCCATACAAAGCAAGAAATGAAATGTTAGAAACCACGGATATATCAAGACGTGGCAAGATGGGCCGTCAAAAAGGGAAAACTGAAATATGATGAATAGCCGCTACAGACCAGTATATAAGGCAGACGAGATAGCTAAATCAAATACATGGGCCTTAAATGTTCATATTTGTAGGGGGCGTTTGTTAAATCCGTTTGCACGCGTAATCTGTTTTAATACATAAGAGGAGTTTTGATCTAAATATTTCATAAGTGAATAACCTAAGTTAACTTGTTATTTGAGAAATCCATAAGCATATACTGTACGTGGGCTTATGAGCTTATATTTCATAAGCCTTAAGTTTTAAGAGTTATTGGCTTGTATAAGCTTATTATGATATAACATGCTTATATATAATAAGCCCATAAGGCGAAATCAAATAAGGCCATAATCAGCGTTGTTGGAACTTAATTAAGATATTAACATCTGCCTAGCTTTGCCAATTCTTTGTTGTTATTGACATACTTTCCATGACTGGTTATTAAGCAAGCTTATCGTTAAGTCCCTTTTGGACTTGTCTAATTTACAATGATAAAAATGTGCAGTCGATTATTTAATTTCCTCCAAATGCAAGTGCAATCTTGAAAACAGATATATCATGTGTGTTATACTTAAACTACATTTTTTAATCATTATAAAGCACTTCATTAGCTAGTAAGTGTTTTGTGGTAAGATTATTGGGTGTCGATAACAAAATAAGATATCTAATAATCTTAGTCCAACCGCCCAAAAGCTACTCCATAGTCCATACTATCGTTCGGAATAACCACGATTCACATATATACAATGTTGATGCATGACAAAAACCACAATCATAGCAACAAAATCATAACAAATAAGTTAATAACCACTATTTATGTAATGCATACAATGACACAAATTTACCCATAAATTAATAGAGTAACCATTAACCACACTTTTGAGTACATAAGAGTTAATAACTACTCCCAATTAACTAGCAGGAGATTTAGTTGCAAGGGCGTTAGTGATCAACCTTTTACATACGGCCATGTGTAATTAATTTGCAAGTGTCGTACATGTCATCGAGATCTTCAAGAGCTTTAGACATTACCTTCCTCATGTGTGTAATATAAGCATCCCTTTCAGCAATTTTTTTACATAGATCAGCAATCTCCTTTTAGGATCATTGTTCTTCTTTAGAAGATCATAGCTCTCCTTTAGATGATCATAGCTCTCCTTCAGAAGATCATAGTTCTCCTTTAGAAGATCATAGCTCTTCTTTAGAAGATCATAGTTGTCCTTTAGAAGATCATAGCTCTTCTTTAAATGATCATACTCCTTTAGAAGATGGTTAGACATTTCTAGAATATGAAACTTGTTTATAAGATCATACTTTGAATCATATATACTATTTAAAATATAATACTCCTTTAAAAGATCATTGTTATTCGTTAGATGAAAAGCATAGTTCTGATTTAGAAGACGATTATTGTTTTTTAAAAGATCATACTTCTGCTTTAAAACGTCATAGTACTCCTTTAGACGATCATGGTTCTTCTTTGAAGGATCATAGTTCTCCTTTAAGCGATCATAGTTCTTCTTTAGAAGATCACTGTTCCCCATTAGTTGATCATTGTCCTCCATTAAACAATCATAATTCACCTTTAGAAGATCATAGCTCTTCTTTAGATCATTGTTAAGATTAGCATACATGCCAGCCATGGTTTCGCTCGATCTTCTTGAGTTTGATATAGTGAATATATGCGATTTAGGGTTTAAGGTTTTGGCAACGCTGAAGATAGATGATTACGAATGGATCGGATATAACCATATATATAGCCACGTAAAACGTTATATTTAGTAATTAGTATATTTTACATATTCAGCCCTTTTAATTTAAGAATGTAAATAATGTACCTTTATTCTCCAGTTCATTCATGAAATTGGTCCAAACATGCATACATGATATCAATAAATAGGGATAATTCCATATTTAGCCAAACAAAACATCAACATTCCATATTTTTTCAAAACACAAGTTTTCAATGCACAATTACAATACCTTTAAAACATGCATTGAAAAAATATGGAATTTTAATGTTTTGATCGGGTAAATATGAAATTGACCTCAATATTGTTTTAATAATTGATATTTACTAAAAATTTGATTTTTCCTAATTAAATTGGGCCATTTTCATACGAGTGATGCAAATTTGATGCACTATCTTTTACTTAAACAACATACCATTAGGATAATGGTCCAAAGAATGTATTTAAATTGACACACATTTCTTGTTGCAGCGGCGGATCTAAAGATTTCGTAATAGGGTATGCACTTGTNATGTCATTTTCTGTGTCTACTAATATATCAAAAGAAATACATGTCTTCTTATAGCTTTAATGAAATCGTAATTTTTTATTTTATTTTATTTTACTCATATTTTTTTTTGACTAAGTGACCTAAATAATCTAGTAAATAATAACTCAGAGTATAGTAGATCTTTTTCTAAGTTACCTAAGTCGACTTAGTACTTGTAAGGGAAAAGAGTTGGTGCACCGGATGATTTACGCGAGAGTTACCACACTAGGGATTTTACATGCTTAATGACCAAGTATTTGTAATTTTTTTATGGATGTGGTCGTTATGGAATACGGATTATTGTTGAAAATTTTATTTAAAAAAAATGAGATTCTCTAATGTTCAAATGAACATGATATACATTACGATGACCAATCAAAGAGACAGTAGATGAAACAATCAAACTAATAGCATTATCAAGTTACAGATATTTTGGCTATGAATCCTTTGATATTTCTCAACATTCCGATTAGCTCACGAATCTCATCCGGGGTAAGTTGAACCTGTTCCAACTTATCAACTTCTACATCAATAGATGCTAGGCGATTATCAAAGACGCTATTTGTCACACACACATTATTGAACACAAGAACCATAAATCCTTTTTAGAATTGGTCAACAAGCTTAAGCTGAATTTACAAGCCACAAACTCTATGATACAACTTTTGTAAACTTAAGGTGCGTTTGGTATCCCACTATGTGAATGAGACTATGACTATGAAACTGATTAAAGGTGTTTGTTTAAGATGAGGGGACCCACCACTATGGTAACAAGTATGGCGGCGGCCGGCCGCGTTGCGGCCTGGCAGGGTTTTTTTCGGTTGTATATGTACGGAGTTGTTACGGACACAGGTTAATTGCTAACATGTAGCTGTGCAACATATCAATCATTTATGAGATTAACATTTCCAAAACATGAGAGCTGTATCGCAAAGTTTTTACTTTACTAAGTCTATGTGCCATTGTGGAAAATAGCAGCAGCTGGTTGTGGAAAAAAGTGTGACTTAAATGGCCACCCAAACTACTAAAACATTGCGACATAAAAGTAAGTCTTAGCAACTATTTCGCACCCAAAAGCTGTCAAATTTGAAGAGGTATGCATACTATATTCAACAACAGAACCATTATTGGTTTATTCATACAATTATTATAGGGTTGCTACTTATTAAAAATAACAAAGGAGTACATCTGTATATCCTTCGGTTTGAATTTGAAATACACACCTAACATATAAGATAACCTTTAATTTAGCATATTCACCTTCGATAACATTTGAGGATCATTTCATTGCTTGTTCGTATATATACAGTTACGTGTGCTAAGAAGACAGACCTTGTGTGGATCACTTTTAACTTCTTTGTAGGCACCACCTTTAACTTGTTCATATAACTTGTGCATCGGCTCACGAAACGTGTTCTGAACCTCTGCAACTACATGACCTACAAACCAAATCTCTTAACTCGTTTCGCCACTAAAGAATAAAAAATATTACATAGACTGATAATAAGTTGCAACTTACCCTTCACACATGGAATAAAAAATATCAGCAGCTGAATGCAATCTACATAGCTTTTTTTTTTTATTTTTTTTCCGGTTATGATGATAGTCAGTGTGGCACGTCCAGAACTCAACTCCCAGAATGAGAATGGTTCGAATACAGAAAATCTGACAACATTAAACGACTCATCAGTAAAGGAAAGATGACCCTCTTTAGGTTCAAGTCTGTAAACTTCAGCTCTAAAACCATAATTCTTTGAAAATTTTAAGACTAAGCTGAAATTATAGCGACGTACCATTTACAACTTCTACTTCTCTCTACCTCTCATCAGCACAAACCTTATTATCACATTTTGTCGTAGCAATCTCCATGTTCGACTTTGTAGCAAACCTGAGGCGCTCTTGCACACCAAAGGCACTGTTTCACGAAAACAATTGTGTCAAGACTGATTAACCTAATAACATGTGAATTTACATATGAGTAAAGAAATTCAGCCACAATGACAATAAACAGCTAACTTTATTTTGTTGTCGTTCCAAGTCTAGTTTGCAAATTTGTATCCGTTTTAAGCAACTTTGAGCCAAATCACCAGTATTCACTGCCTGATAGTATTTTTTTACTGTAGCTTTTCTCTTTCGTAAGGCCATACAAAATAATTTTCATAAAACAATTAGATATACGATTGGCTAAAGGTTAAGAGGGCAGAACCATGGTTTCGGAATGCGTAATACATTTGAAAAAGAAAAAAGAAAAAAAGCCAAACCTAGAAACCAAACTGCCCAACTCATCTACTCTACACTTCAATTAAAAAAGACCTCAGAATATTTTGTTCGAAAAAATTACAGCAAACCTGACAAATAGTACCAAACGCCGAGTCTCCTCGGCGTTCCTCCCAACTGACCTTGAACATTCACGCGCTTCTGGACTTGGACATTTCTTCATCTTCTTTTGAAATACCTTGTGAATTCTCAAAATGGCCGCACACTCTTAATTCTTTCGTAACAATTTTTTGGGTCCTCATTCTTTCAACTTGTTTATAAAAACCAACTTCAGCAGACCTGCAACATGACTAAAATAGATACTTACCTGCAGTCCACTCTATATTGTTACTCCAAAAATAGGAATAAACAACGAAAGTACTAACCCTGTTAGTTTGCCTTTCCTGTTTCTTAGCAAATTGATGTTGGAGAAGCGGACACGTGCAAGAAATAGGTCTTTAAGTTGGTTATATAACTGTGACACATATAAACTCAATTTGATAATGTACCCATATAACATAAATTTAAGAAAAGAAAGTGCTCATTTTTTACCTGGACAAACATTGCCAAATGCACTATTACTTCCATTCTACGGTTGGCATGTTAAATTAAAATCATGCTGTTGTGCAGGTAATCTGAAAACGAACACAACATCCTGTCTCTAGCTATTACGAAACCACTATCACCCAAGTTAATGCCATGAAGATCCTGTAAAAAGAAGACATAAATTACTTCAGAAAATGCAAGATCTATATTCACTATACCAAACAGACACTAATAATATCAATAGAGAAATAACAGTAAGTATGTATAATTCGATTATAGTCAACATGTTGGCTCACCATACATGCGACATACATATATTGCTCCACATTTAACAGTACCTGATTCGTGAGCATAATAATGCAAGCTATAGATGATCCTTTAGCTTTTGTGTTTATGTACGGTTTATCCAAGATCCTAGCAGGATCAACAAAGCCCTTAGGTTCATCCTGTACTGCACTTACTGAATTTGACATAAGTTCACGCACGCACGTATTTGTCAACATCAATACCAGGATCAGCCGAGCCACCTACACCATCTGCTACACGTGTCGCTTGCTCATCTGAGGAAATGAAGTGAGTGTCCTTGCCACACGTGTCTTCCTTATCAGGATGTGGCAGATAACACGATCCTAAACCATTTTGACTGATCTGTCTGATAATGTATTCCTGAAGACAGAACGAACATTATAAGTGTCACTAACATGCGTTCACTTAATCTAACTGCTGTCCATAGCTTTAACCAATTTTAAAGATAAATAGTGTGATATCATTCCAAAAAGATATAAATTTAAACACGCTTCAGTTTATAACCAAAATGATTTAATGATATATCTACCTAGGATGTTTTATGGACTGAATATACAGTAAGTGAATTGCGGCCCTGCTGATCTTTTCAGTTTTTATGTTACCTTTTGACTCATAATTAAATTAGCTGGAATTGACATCGTTGCTGATAACAGTATCGTAATAGAGAGGTGGTAGCGGTGCAAGATACACTCCCGAGTCACCTCTTTAAACCCTTTTCTGAAGAGGAAAGTTGAGGCTTTTTCACACAAAATTCCATCTGTAAAGAAGCACCAAAATTTTCAACAAAGTCATCAAAAACCTAAAAATAATTACTGTAAAATTAATACACTTTTAACAAACATAAATAAACACGGGAAACAATATTCATAAATTTATAAACATAATCAAATTCATAGATTTATTGCAAAGGCCTCTAAAGAAAAACTGAATATCTTACATGCCATTTGAAGGTCAAACCCTGGCCTATTACTCTTCTTCTCCGCGTCCATCTTGTCACACAACGTGAAAAACACAGCAACACATAACACCAACATCAAACAAAGAAGGTATATTGGGCTATTCAAAATCAACATACTGAAGGAGTATTGCACTTACGTATAGTCGTATAGGGGCACTTTGTTGGGTAACATCGATAGCAACAATGACCTTTAGTTTGGGTGATTTTTCCTGAGAAAAAAAGACACCTGTTATTTAAATCAGCGATCTCAAAACACCACTTTAAAAATTAATTAGATAGCATCCATTATTAACAACGACGTAGGCACTTTCACCCCAGATATCAACTCGCTTGTACGTTTATAACAATAAGTAATACCTACCAACTCGTTAGCTCTTATTATTTTAATATATATCTCTTTTAAAAAAATTATTAACTATATAACAATGATAACACAATATAGTAGTTTCTTACATACATGATTCTTTATTGGTTACAATGGCATAAACAACAATAGTTGGTACAATATTTCTGTTTCGTGCTTTCAGTCTTTTACCACCACTACTTTGATATCCTTGTGTGTTGCTAGCAAAAGTCAACATGAAACCATTTCAAACAATAATCACATTCAGAGTGTGTTTGGGAATGCATATCTTTTCTACTTACTATATTTACTTATTTCTAGTTAGCAACCATGTAACCAATAACACACATATCCCGTCACAAACAACGCCTAATTCTTATAGGCACATCTAATAGATTTTCAACATGAAATCCGTGAACATTTGATAAGAAGAGCACTAACCTCGATAACTTTATGCTCTCATCTCCAAAAAGATCTTCAATTCTAGTAAACTCGACTGCAAACAGATAGCAACTCCGATTACAAACACTCAAAACATAAAAACTCATTATGTCAAAACATACAACAACATTAATTAAATCAACCTTTATACAACCATTCAGCGGATACAACAAACAAAAACAAAGATAGTATACCAAACTAATAAAGCTTCGTTGTTGGTATTTATATATATCTATATATCACATATCATTTAATCAGTTTATCTATTTGTTAATCACTTACCGTTAGGATCTAAGGCAAGAACAACCTCAGTTACATTTTGCGGTCAAGATCTTAAAGTTAAACTAAAAGATGGTAAAAACAAACCAAAACTAATAATTTATTACCTTTCAGCCAAACATATATCTTTTGGCTTGCTTGTTCTTGTTTTTTAGTCCCGTAACATTTCGTCAAACACATTGTGAGCTTCATTCAACCCACCACCAAACAACTTAATTTTGTTAATACCTACATAATTATGAACATAACCAATCAATTTCAACATCCACAAATTACAGTCACCAAAAAATGGTCTAAAGAAAAACAAAAAGTACCATAAAAAACGTACCGTTAATTCCTAATCAGCCGCGTCCTTTGTTTACAGGGTGTTTGCCAACTAGTTTGGATTGAGAGACATGTTTATAGTTTACCATTGTGAAGGTTCTAAGTTTGTAATAAAACTTGCAGTGTAAAACGGGTAAAAAGTGGGACAAAGATATATGCAGAATATAGAATTATTATTGATATGATTGATTATGTGTTTTCTGTGAAAACACATATTTATAAGTATCCAAACGTTACAATGTTTCATGAAGCAACATGCTGCTTCAAGAAACGACACATCTATCTATATGACAGTTATTTCCAAAAGGTGACTTTTGGCAAATAACTGTATTAACTGTCATTTCTTATTTTGGCGCCATTTTGACCCACTAAACTATACAATTCGACATACTATATTCTATACAGATTTAAATACATAAACTAAGTATTTACAATATAATCCTAACTTTGAAATTAATTAAATACAGGGTCTACATCCTTCTGTAAGACCTCACACCTGGCGACAACTCTCATTAAGTGATTTTACTATGCGGGTATACGACAGCACATCACCACATCACTGAGATTTGTTAGAAGGAGAAGAGGTTGGTTATGGTGTGGAGGTTTCTGGAGTTGTCTGGGAATGTTCTAGGTTTATCATGTATATGTGCGTGTGTTTTTGGACCGGAAAACAGTTAGGCCGGAAAAGCAAAGGACTGGATTGGGCTACAAAAACGGGCCACAGGAGCCCACCAATTTTGGCGGGAAAATTGCAGCGCAAAACGACGTCGCCTCCCTTGTGATTTAATATATAGTATAATGAATGAGCTAGGTATGGAACTATGGATCTTTCATAGGTGAGGGACCCACCACTACTATCAAACTCATACTCATTGTCATTCATGGCAGCATACCAAACACACCCTTACATTAGACGACTATTACCTTGCCAGAAGCATTTCGCGCAGGTGACATGTGCAAAGAGTTCCAAAAGTGTACTCCCGTCTATTCTGAAAACATAACCAGTCAACAACAATTAAATTCAATCCGGCATGCAATCATACATTTATAATAGATACTCGCCTGTACTTTAGGATGCATACGGTGCAACCTTTGTCTATTTCAATGTTATTTCTAATCTACGAATCAATATAAGCTTATCGTCTCAATTGTTATGTATACAACCATCAATGAATTTTGTTACACAAATTTGACCGAACCTGTAATTGAGTTGAGGCATCCGTTTCCCGTTTGCTTAGGGGAAAATCTACTATTTGTCCCGGTACTTCATGCCTAGTGTTATCTTAGTAATATATTAAATACAAATCTAACACAAGTAAGGAAACCCAACAGTCGCAACATGTGAGTATAAAAAGGAGTGTGAAGTTGAATATGCAGGAAATTTTAAGACCGGAAGTTGATTAATGGTTGGTTTTCATTAAACTGTTGCTGTATAAAATGCGCTATTAGGCAGATTTAATTTCCAGTATGAATGTTTGTTTAGATTGTATGTTTAGAGATGTGAGGAGTATTTCCCTTTGTATTATATTGTTTGATTTGTAACCATTTACCATAAAGGAAATTCAGTTCGAACTAGATTGAATGCAACATCATGATTGATAATTAATAAACTTGCATACTTTTTTTACCCAAAAAAAAATAATAATAATAAAAAAAAAAAAAAAAAAAAAAGTTGCAGCACAGTAGTATGATAATCCCACCGGCCACCAATAAGGCGGTTAACATTGTAACTATTGGATTCGAGCAAATCACCAGTTTGTACTTAAGATATGTTAATGACAAAGATGAAAACTTTAGTCAAGTCAATTTGGCCGTAATATTGTAACCTTGAAAAGAATTCTAGAACATTTAAGGTGGTTGGATGTAAGTTTGAATATTGCAACTTGATGATGTCTTGATGAATCAAATAATCAGTGATTATAGCTAAGGACCTATAGTAATCATAACATTACCGAAAAGCTTAACTTTAAATCGATAATCAGTTTACCTGGTAGCATGTTGACTACAAAAGCAATACCAATTTTAAATGCAGAAAGATTTACATCTTCAAACAAAGCAAATTTGTTGTGTTTTTTGAACGCATCGTATCAGTCTTTCTAATTCTAATGCTACGTGTATTGAGATTATAGGGTATGATAATGGTCCACTTTATCATACGTTAATAATCTCAATACATGTTGGAGTACGAAGCTCTGTAAGAAGATTGAAACAATGATTAATAATTTCTCATTTTCTGAACCATACAAAACTCAAGTGAGGAAAACAATTTAAATGGGAGATGCATGTATTACAAATTTCAAAACTTGAAGTTATAAACATGTTGGAATTCTTGGTTGCTTTTCACATGATCAAGATGAGTCGAGAAGAACTCATGTTAATTTCTTTCTGATATGCTCGTCACATATACACTACTACTATTTCTTCTAATGTAAGTGCGTTAATCATCAAAGTGATGTGATGCTGAAATTTATTAAGAGACCACAACGTATCTCATATCATACGAGGACTTATAAATCTTTCATGTCTTGTATGAGGACTTATAGTGAAGGCGGCATGTAAATTTTAGCCAGTTTCTTATGCTAAAACTATATATTCAAGAAACAAAGATTGTAGACCATAATGTATCTCACTAGGTCTCCTTAACATAATAATTCCAAAATATTCGGATGTCGATAAATATAACTCAGTATATCTTACACCACTAGGTTCACCCAAAACTCTCAAATTAGAAAACCTCATTGGATCAGATACGCAGTCGGATGATCATGTGTCAACTTGAGTTAGTTTCTCTTAATTATTGTTGCCTTGGTGAAGAATGTTGGTTTGTTAATCAGCTGACATAAGGTGGATCCATGAACACCCACTGGAAAACTTGCTCATACCGTACTGCAGCATTGTCCCATGAACATTCTCTCTCCATTCCCCTCCTCATCAATCCTTCCCAAGTGGTCTTGTGATCCCTGTATGTCCTTATCGCTACCCTCAATGCCACAACATTAGTTAATCCGATTTACTCAAGTCTCATACTTAATTGCAGTTTCCTGAGTAAACAGTCATGTAAAGTAACAAGCAAATCCAACTAGCTAAATGATAAAGTTAAATGTAACTCACATCCAACATGCATTCTCTTGTCAGTGGTGAGAAGGCCCATCTGTAAAAAAAATGCAGATTAATTAAAAACTCGGAATTTGCACTTCTTCATGAATGCATTATTTTGTTGTAAGAACACACAGATTAGTTCTACAACTGATTTAGACCACATGGTTCAATTCTTGAGGGCATTAATAGGAGGATATCACAACTGCAGATTCCACAATTCCTGAGTGAGTTTTATTACAATGATTGTTTGTGGAATGCACACGATTATCGGCTATGTGATATACCCCGAGGTAATCTGGTGAGAAATGGGAACATTAGACCCAACCCATCAGCGAAATTTATGATTAAATGATGCTTCAGTCGCCCTCATCCAAGCATAACCTAAACAAGAATCCGATGTTTATCCATCCATCCATCCATCGATGGAACTTTCAAAAAGTTGCATTCTCCAATTAAAGATTATAGTTGCTTACAAATTGAACATCATCTTGTAGTAAGGCTGGAGTTCCGAAGATTGATTCCTTTCTGGTAGTCCAGTCTCCCAATAAATCCAACCTATCACGCAGAAGTAAGTCAGATATCAGTCGGCGAGTTGTTCCACTGATATCCATCCGGTCTAAGCATCGTTTGAGTAAACATTTATACATTAAGCAACCTGAAATAACTACCATTCCTGAAAGGTTATTGAAGGATCCCATTCAGGAACATCAATACCGTTAGTTACCCCTGCATAACCGGTTACCCATGTAGTTATCATCAAAATAAAAGTGTCGATTAACTTTTCACGGATTTTATGAAAATAGACCGCAGACAGCAATACTACATACTGTTCACGACAGATTTTCGGCTACTTAGTAGCTCATCCATACCATAACCACCTTCTGGGGTTGTTATTTCCCAAGAATAACCCTGAATAAAACAACTATTAGACATGATTATAATGATACCCAATTCTAAGACATTAAATGCAAATACAACTAGAAGTAAAATGACACTAATCCATGTGATAACATAAGTTATCCAAATAATGAAGAGATCTGTTACCTAGCTAGCTGTCAAATCCGATCAGAAGTTACAATTGTGCCTTTTAATATATTAACAGCTTGACCTGTGCAAGAGCATGTATCCTTGCCCACGTAGGAAATACCCATTCCAAAGCTCCTACCATTCCGAAGGCAATCATATCCCAAATTCCCATAAGTTGCTGCAGGCTCAACTCCCTTCCATTTCCATATAAAGGTTATATTAACTGGTATCGTTAAAGAATGACCCTAAAACCATGTACCCAATTAGATAATGTGACTTTCACAGAACAGACGGAATATATCATTTTGGTCTATCTTAAACAACAGTTAATGAACCGGCAAGAAAGTTATATATATGAAAAGAATTCTACCTGGTGTGAAAGATTATGAATCACAGTGATACTCCGGACATCCATATAGATTCCATGTGGACGGTACTTTGCTTCCAATAGGCTAATACAGAAAACCAAATGAAATTCAGTATATATAAACGAACACTCAAGTGTGCATACAGGTTATTCATTATTAGAAAAGCCCATTGCAATGTACATAAACAAAAACCACAAATGTTAAAGAGTTGATCGCATACACTGGCACAAGCCCAGCATGCCAATCATTAGCAAGGAACAAACATTTTTCTTCCATACGTAAAACCCCCTAAAGGAAGAACTAAAGGAGCCTCACACGCTACTTTTTTACAAACAAAGGTATGTGATGGTTATAAGTTTGGCTTGCTTTAATAACATATAAATGTTTCAAACATTTTAGCAAACAAACAAAGCAAAAAAACATACTTCAGGCAAATAAGTAAAGAGCTGCAAATACCGGCCAAGACCCCGCAAAGACCCGGCTATAAACGGCCACGACCCGGCTGGAACCAGCTATTCCGGCCAAGACCCGGTTAGACCCGGCTAGAACCGGCTATTCCAGCCAAGACCCGGCTCGACCCAGTTAGATCCGGCTAAATGTGTGATATTTTGAAATAAAAGTTAAATGAACAATTTGGCATCATTTAAAAGAACACTTGTATTACAAAAAACACAAGAACAGTTATTTAGATTACCTCAGTACATGTTTTTGCATCAACACATCAGCACTACATGTCATCAAAATGAATGAATGAGAGTGATTAATTAGTGAATGTATGTGTTTAGAGAAAAAGTAAGAAAAAAAAAAGTTAGAAATAAAATTCTCATGTATAGGATCATATTGTTAACTTGTATATCTATTTTCTATGTTAAACCCATAAAATAATGTACCTTATTCTATGAAACTTTACAAAAATGATCAAAGAAAGTAGTTAAGGTTGATATTCAAAGCAAACATTGGGAAGTTTGAATTATTAACGTACAAATAGATGTGTCCTATGTATGTCTTTTAAGCTTAGAACGCTACTGTATAAGATAAATAATGTTGCATCTTATTTATAATGTTGTTGTTTTGGCAATAGAGACGCGGTCGTTCATCATCATCCCGAGTTATGCATGATGCAAACATCATAAGGAAACGGTTAACCAAGCAAAAGCTCCAAAATCTACCATCGTAGGATCAAGTCAACACTTCTATGACGAGAGAATATATTGCAGAGAGTGAACATTACAAAGCCAATCACATGCACAGCCAATGGTACGCTTATTATAGTGTCCAACTCATGCAAACACTCCTTGTAGCATGTTGACTACAAAACGAAACCAATTTTAAATGCAGAAAGATTACATTTTCAAACAAAGCAAAATTTTGACGTTATAGCAAAAGCAGTAACAACTTGTTACAAATCAAATTTCAAATGTTCAGTCTTTGTTATGTATCCTAAAGAAAAAGCAGCCTAAGGATATACACATTTAGGAAAGAAGTATTAAAATCCTAAATTTAGTAAAACAACGCGAGACTCTGGTATTTGCCAAAAAAGTAAGAAAAAAAATTGCGCTCACACAGAACCTTCACAAACCTCAAGGCTTAAACTTTAGCTTCTGCTGGAACATAAGCAAAACCAAGGGGCCTTTGCCCAGTTGGAACACTAGCCTTTAGTCTTTAACCCCTCGCTGACAACACGTCTAGACCATTAGTAGAGCCTCCCTCAGGTAGATAAACCTTTGTCACATTCTTGTTGAGGCGATTATTAACTTCATGTATCTGTTGGAGATCAGAGATGTAACGGTCCCTGTCGTTTACCTGATGAAGATGCAACAATGCCAGCATGCTCACCGCGAATAAAGCAGCATTCCCCAACACACCGCCAAGATGATCTACTTTGAGGGACTTCTTGGCAAAGTTGAAGCTAGAGATGACAACTTTGACTAGAATGTTTGAGCTCTTTCCGCCATTATAGGATTCTGCTGATGTGTAACCATTCTCAGGTGGGACAAATTTGCCATGATTCTGTACTTCACCAACAAAAGCTCTTGCTTCTTCAATGACCTTGTACTTCTTACCATGGTGGTCAGCCAATCTCAATGCAAGCACAATTCTGCTTTGCTCCAACCGTGCAATTGCAGCATCCCTCTCTGCTCGTTGTTGTGTTTGCACGGTCTGCATTTACAGAAGAGAGGAAAGAACACATTAACCAACATTTTATCAGCAAATGAATTATGTAGCAGACAATATGAAAACGCACAAGCATATTTGATTATGATATTGAACTCTGTCTAACATAGTTGATTATCAACTCTAAGCCACATGCAGAATGCCAGAATATATTATAAAGATATATACACATGCACCTAAACTGTCATCACAATTTGATAGTCACTTTTGACTAGTGATTCATGCTAATGTGTTCATGTGTGAATTGTGACAAGCTGGCCCGCATCAGAGGAAAAAATCCACTATTCTCATCATTTACATAGCACCATATACATGAGTACACCTAGTGGTATAATTCTTTCAGCTCAAAATCCACTATTCTCTTCATTTACATCTCACACTACGCGTCATATCCCATAGGTACAAATAAAACTGCATCTACTAACCAATTATGGTACAGATATTTGGAAATTAGTTACTTCATGTCATCATATAGCTAACATTCCTGCATTATTCTTCCCATCTAGAGCCTAGCTCCGGAAAGGAGTTACTAATCATAAGAAAATGCTACACAATGCACAATCATACAATATTACCGAACCCCAAGGACCACATTATCAAAAGCCAAAATTCAGGACTTTGTTTTTCAGATACAGTTCAATAACCCAAAAAAAAAAGTGTTGGCACTATAGTATCACCTATCATAAGTTACGGATATTCTCTATGTAAAGAGTATTCCAAATCAAAATATTGACAGTCAGGCGCACTGTTCCAACCAAAGAAAAAACGAGCGTGTCCGTCAAAACAAAAAAAAAGTGCCACCAGGTCCACCAATGCCTGTCCACTGTGACATATGTAAATCTCCAGCATCTTGTGCCACCACAGGACACTTGTGATACACAGTAGGCATCCATAGCCACTGACCTTTATCAGAGCATCATGGAAGACCCCTGAACTCACTTTTTAGTTGCGAGAACATGGAGTCCTACTGACTAACTTCTACTACACTCTACTTAACAGCTGTTCTGTACTATTCATGCCCTAAGGGTATTGTGACAGATCGGCTCATGTTCCTTGTGTCACCATCTCCCATCATATGCACGCGGTTGTTCTTAACTAATAACAGGCATAGAAGCTTGTTGCCACTTCTGGTACGTTGCTCTAGTTCTGTTCAGGTAGCTGCCCTGTTGCTTATGTGCTCCACTTAGTTTAAATGAACGAAAAAATTATTTTTAACTGATAAAGAACCAGAACCGACCAAGAGATACACCAAAACCGGAGACACTGACCAAACATAAAAACTAAACAAAGTACTACAGATCCAAAAAGACCACCCGGCTAACAATTCAATCTAACTACACCACCTTGATTGCACTCCTCTTAGGATATTCCACACATTTGCTTTGTTCCTGTTCTGCTCATGCTTTAGATCCTCATGGATAGTAATATGGTATCGATGAAAGAATGAAATAACCATGAGGAGAATATCATGAGGAGTCTCCTAATACATGAAACTTACATGCACATCAATGACTCCTTAAGACTATATGCCTATTAATACAAAGCAACAAAAACTATTTATGCTGCAAACTTACACACAAGTTCGTTTTCATAGTTCATAGAAGCTGGCTTCACTTCTACACTTTCTCTACTCGTTCATAA
Organism: Artemisia annua; assembly: GCA_014162995.1. Lineage (NCBI taxonomy): Eukaryota > Viridiplantae > Streptophyta > Magnoliopsida > Asterales > Asteraceae > Artemisia > Artemisia annua. The sequence goes on along the minus strand of LBNU01016533.1, from coordinate 25,167 downwards.
GTTAACCCAGGTTCTTGTTATGAACTACAGTATTAAGTTTTCATTCCAACAATATGAGAAATACCAGGTTGCAGCATGGTAGCCCCAACACTTGCATGAAATCTATAATTAGCATCATTGATAAACGATAATGCATTGTAATAACTTTTCATCTTGCAGCTAAGATCCCCAGAATGTAAAGACGACCAACTAATTTATTAAGGTGGATGCTCAGAAGGGAATACCTTCTCACGCCTATCTCTAAAATGAGCATTGTATGAGTCCTGGTCTCCTAGACATCATTAGGAATTCTAAGAAGCCTTTTGATATAAGTGTTGCACAAGAGTCGCATAATGCTTTCAGTTGAGCAGATGTAGAGTCCAAGACTCCAAGGAACAAGCATTGCTACTTAAGTGCACGAGGTTCCCCAAATGCGAACCTAATAACGTCTTTACCATGAAACTCACAAATTAAAAAAGGACATAATGGTGTAAAGAATACTAATCTTGCGTTCCCATTACTTATTTCGATATACAATGTAACTCAATGAGATTGTTATGGGGATTTGATGCACTTTCCTTTCTTCTATCTCATTAAAACTATTTTGCTCGTGCTATTCTGAATATCGAGCTGTAAATTATCTTCACAGTGGAAGCCACACCAAAACAAGTAAGATGAACCTAAAGGTTCCATAAACAACTTAGTCACCCTATAATTCATAATACATCACCTACCATGCAGAAAAACTAGTTCCTTAAAAATATACGGAATCACAAATACAATCTATAAAACCAGAATGTAGACAGAAACAGAAACAAGAAACTGACACGTCAAGCGACCCGGTCAATTCTAGCATATGTAACGTAAGACAATCAAAACCGCTAAAACCTATTGGAGAAAAAACTGGTTACTCCGAGTCTATAGTTAAGAATCCAACAATTCAAAATGTTCCCCATCTTTTCATCATAAAAATTTCGTTAGCCGCAACTTACCTTCACCTCTTACATCCTTATTTACAACAAACTTTGTATGTTTCATTCTATATAATCACCTTACATCAATCGCTTAGAGTAACATAAGTAAGTCGCAATTTAGTCAAATATTTTAAACAATTCATCAATAGCACAAGTATCCTACACTGTATAGATAACAAAACGTGAAACTAAGCAAGTTATGTTCTAGTTCATTTAATCGATAAACATATAATCAAATCAATCAACAATACATCAATCAGGTCAAACACAAACACAGACGGTCAAATAATGGCACACAACAACATCGACGGCTAAATTATTACAACTCGTGACAACACAGGCACTTATATCATAGCTCCTAAACACACAGGCAGGATAATTATAGTTCGTAACAGCACAGGGCAGTTAAATTTGGGCTGTTAACAACACATACGGTTAGATTACTGCTCGTAACAGCAGAAACGGGAAAATTACCGCATGTAACAACAAGGACGGTTATAACAGGGTTGTAGCAACACGAGCAGTTAAAGTACCGGTAGTAACAACAGAGGCAGTTAAATTTGGTCTTGTAAATTACGGCTTCTTAATAATATAGGCAGTTAAACTAGTGGTCGTAACAGCAGAGACAGTTAAATGAGCGCTCATTAATACGCAGGTGGTTAAATCAGACCTCTTAACAGTTAAATTTGGGGTCGTAATAACACAGGCACTTAAACTAGGACTCGTACAGTATCAACAGTTAAATTTGGGCTCGTATTAACAATATATCAATTAGTTCAAACACAAACACAGACGGTCAAATAACGTCACGCAACAACACCGATCGTTAAATTACTACTACTGGCAACAACAGACAGTTAAATCATGGCTCCTAACAAGACACATACAGTTAAGTTTGGCCTCTTAACAACACAGGCGGTTAGATTACTGCTTGTAACGGTCAAATTACCGCTTGTAACAACAAGAACGGCTATATCATGGCTCGTATCAACAACGCAGGCAGTTAAATTAGCACTCAAAAAACACAGGCGGTTAAATCAGAGGTGCTAACAGTTAGATTTGGAGTCGTATCAACACAGGCGCTTAAACTAGGGCTAGTAACAACACAGGCGGTACAATTACGGCTACCTAACAAGACAGGCAGTTAAATTAGGGCTCATAACAATAAAACTAAAATTAAGTTTGACCTCTCAACAACACAGGCGGTTAGATCACCTCTCGTAACAGCAGAAACGTTCAAATTACCAGTTGTAACAAGTACGGTTATAATAGGGCTCGTAACAGCACAGACGGTTATATCAGGGCTCGTAACAACAATGTAGGCAGTTAAATGAGCGCTCAAAAAACAGGCGGTTAAATCAGAGCTGCTAACAGTTAAATTTGGAGTTGTATCAACACAGGCGCTTAAACTAGGGCTAGTAACAGTATCAGCAGTTAAATTAGGGCTCCTAATAACACAGGCGGCATAATTACAGCTACCTAACAACACAGGCAGTTCAATTAGGGCTCATAACAGCAGAGGCAGAAAAATTAAAATTAACACCGTAAGTCAAAGCCCGTAACAACAAACATAGGTGATTCAATCAGAGCTCTAAACAGTTAAATTCGGAGTCGTAAAAACACAGGCACTTAAACTAACAGTATCGGCAGTTAAATTTGGGGTCTTAACAGCACAGACGGTTAAATTAGGGCTGGAAGGGTCGTATGCGGTTAAATCAGAGCAGTTAACAGTTAAATATGGAGTCGTATCAACACAGGCGCTTAACTAACAGTATCGGCAGTTAAATTTGGGGCCGTAGGTATAATTAAGGTCTCGTAATAACATAGGCAGTTAAATTAGGGCTCCTAACAACAAAAACAGTTGAATTAGGGATAGTAACAACACATACAGTAAAATTAAAATGAATAGAGTAAAAAGAAACTGACGTGGAAGAATTCAAGCTGATCCTCGAGGTTCTCGAGAGCAGTACGGATAGAATTCAAGCTCTTAGCCTCATGAATAGCAGCAGCAGCAGAAGCAGATTCATCAAAGCCGCCTTTGACGTAAACAAAGCCGCCTTTGATGACGTCATCATTACCAGAAGATGAATTATTTTTATTATTATTGTTATGAGAAGAAGTGGTTGTGGTTGTTAGGGCTTTAACGGAGTGAAGGAAATGAGATCTGGAGATAGAGTGAATGGCGTCGCTTAATTTGTCGTGTAGGTCCCATATCTTCTCCAGCACTGCTTCTATTTCTTCCGTTTCCATTTCCATCTCTGCTGACCACTTCATTTTCTATATCTTTTTATTTATTTATTTATGAGAAAAAAAAGTGGTTTATTCGAAGCGGGAAGGTGAAGGCGATGGTGGGCCCCTCACTCACTGTGTGTGTGAGAAAAAGTGGAGACAGCTCATTGAAAGATGGAAAACATTTTGGAAAGCGTTATGTTGTGTGAGCCGCATAACGTATTTTGTTGGCCGAAAAACCCAAATTAAAAATGCCAATCTAATTTTATTATTTTTAGCAATGTTGTAAAAATTTCTTTTTGTAGCTTCTACTTGGACAATATTTGCATCAAATATCAATTTGTAGTAGATATTATAAAAGCGATTAAAATTGATTAAATCATGTTTTATGCGAGTTTTGAGTATTTCTGACGAGATTTGCAGGTTTTCAGTCAACTTGACTATCGTTGATCGTCATTGACCGATTATAAACATTTTTTTTGCAAGGCTGAATTTTAGTAACACATTGTCACAATGTTATTTTTAGCTTATATCTTTTTTATTTAAAGATAAATAACTATCTAATGATATATATACTACAAGTATATCTCACATATTTTATGCGGGATATGAACAACAACCATTTAGTCAAAAAGCTTCTACCGCAACATATAATTGGGTACTACCGACACCGGCTACAATCCCTTTCGTTCTAGTTTATACATTTCAAATCACATACAAATAGTATTACACTTGTGAAAGGGCTATCTATGGTTGTCACGACAATTTGTGGTAAATGTGTAGGTTGATGGTGGAAGTATACCCATGAATTTCAAATCAAATCACATATAGGTTGATGTTTTTTCTCACTAAGTGGGGGTTTATGTTATAGTGAATAGTGTGAAACACTTTGTATGTTTGTGACTTGTAAGTGTAAGTGTATACAAGTATGCATGTGTATAAGTTGTGAAGTAGCTTCGGACTTAAGATTCGAAAGTTTTTAGGTTCAATTTGGGTTTAGAAAAGTTGAACTTGCAAATTCGGGAAGCAGGAGGTACAAGTAAAGCTTCTAGAGTTCTAGCGGACATGACGTATGTATTTTTTTTTTTTTTTTCTTTTTTTTAAATAACATGCTCAATGATTTTATTTCATCAAAATAGAATTTACATATGTATGGACATCTTTTTTCTTTAGCACAAATTACGCCTAGTGGTCAAATTACAAGAGCGTGCTAGTAATTTAATGTAACATGTGAGGTGAACTTTCACATATTACGCGAATGGTTCACCATGCAATTTTGAAGATTGGTGCACAATTTATAAGTGTTATTATCCATTCCTATTGTATAGGAGGGGCTAAAAGTGAAAATCGCTTATTTTTCATCTTAAATATGTAACATCAACATGTCATAGGCCGGTTTCCTTACCCTAGTCACTCAATTTGATGCCACACATGCATGTAATAGACCACTCTTTCTTTACTCGCCACGTATTGCTCATGCATCAACTTTAGCCGCTACAAAAAAATCATGCGGAAATTCCCAAAAAGGGACAAAACCTCAAGTAAATTCCCAAAAAGGTACTTTTTCAACCAGTATTCCCAATTTGGTCATGTGCGAATGTGCGAATGTGCGATCCCACTAGTTTTGTGACACGTGTCCCAGACAAATAGGACTTGTCCCCCACTATCACTTGTCACCTGTCCCACCAATTATCACTTGTCCCCCATGTGTCCAGACAAAAATTACTTATTTACCCTTAAATCTATAAGTCAAATAAATGTGCTATATTGGTACCTATTAAATGTGCGAATGTGCGAATTCGCTTTATTTTCAGATTCAAAAGCTCAAACAAGTAGATTCCAATAAAACAGGATGGTGAATGGAAGTGTTGGTAGCTCCAAGTATAAGAAATAAATAAGATTCAGGATGAATAGCAAATGTGCCTTTCATTTTCATTTTCTTGTTCCACGTCATCACTACTGACGGGAATTATTTTTGCTCTGCATAATATAGCAAATGTGCAAAACACAAATATTTCCTCCTTCATGGTCAAGCACATAATATTTCCTCCTCGGAAGAATAAGAAAAATGATATTATTTTAATGAAGATTATTATTACGCTTCATGTTTCCTATATTCATAACTGCAAATGAATAATCACACCAGCAGCTAACTCACCGGAATATTCAAAATTTCCGGCGAGCACTAGCAGATTCCGGCACCGCCTACCGGAAAATTTTCCGGCGACGTCTTTTGTTCACCGAATCGATAGATCGGTGTGTTTACATCCTTTCTGGAGCGTTTTAGCTCCTAGCTCCCACCGGAACACCCCTAACGCGCCACCACCGCCTTCTGTCACCACCACCGAGACGCCACCACCACCTCTCCATTAATACAGACGGTAAACCCGACCCACACGCGCCCCACTCCCCGTTATTTTTAAATA
>LBNU01016531.1:917-20170 GCA_014162995.1 Artemisia annua | reverse complement strand
ACTAACGATCGTTAAATTCTTGTGTTAATAATAAATATATAAAATACATTTATTATTATTCCTTAATACTCATTTGTATCGTGTGCAATCCCGAGGTCTCGCGTTCGATTCTAGACATTTATCGTTAATATAATTAACTACATTTTAACAGCTCCCACTTAGTTAAAAAATATTAACGGCAAAATAACATTGGTCGGCGTCTTGCAACACTCCAATGCCCCTAGTTCAAACCGAGCTGAGTTTCCTGGAAAACCCTTAACGATTCATCGTTATTATTATCCTTTTGTTTCTAATACTCTGATTAACAAAGATATAAATCTTTATTAATATTCAGTTTCTCGTTTATCAATGATTGAACAAAATTACCAAAACATATTTGGGCGTGGCCACGCAAACATTTTGTCAATCCAACGAGTGGCCCATAGTATTAAACTCCAAAACAAATTTGAAGGAACAAATTCTCTTGACTACGAGACTAACCCATGAACTTTGCAACACTTCAGAAAACAACCCTTATAACTACCAGTTACGGATAGCGGTAGATTGCTCCACTGAAATGCACTACATTCATGACACTTATCTGGCATCTCAAGTCTGAGGATAACTAATTATGATTTGCTTAAATAAGTCAAATCATTTAGTTTGGGATAAGTCCAATATCCAATTCATTGAATACCTAATTGTCTTCCCTTTATAATATTCCCATATTATAAACCAACAATGGACATGTTTAGAATAATAAATTATTCATGGATATAAACATGCAAAAACAAGGATTTATATTATTAAAGCAATGTAAATAAACAAACCATTCTTTATTTCATTGGAAATTAATAATCGTACATTACATCCTTTTATCCAAATACTAATCACAAATGGGCATGAAACTATCAGCTTTTCGAAGACCTATACCTTCAGCTTGCTCATAAAGCTTAGTGCCAGGTAAAGCTTTCGTCAGTTGGTCAGCTAAGTTATCATCTGTGTGAACTTTGAGTAACTCGATCTCTCCAATCGCCACTTGCTCTCGCACGTAGTGATATTTGATCGGGAAATGTCTGGTGCCCTTCATGAGTCCAGGCTCGTGGGCAAATGTAATTGCAGCAGAATTGTCACAATACATTTTTATAGGTCGTTGTATTGAGGGCATAACTCCAAGTCCCGAAATAAACTTCCTAATCCAAACAGCTTCCATTGCAGCTTCCGAAGCAGCCACATACTCACTTTCTGTTGCAGACATAGCCAATATTGTCTGCTTCTTGCTCCTCCAATCCACAGCTCCTCCATTAATGACAAAGACATAACCCGTCTGAGACTTCGTATCATCCTTATCACTTTTCCATGAGGCATCACAGCAACCTGTTACATCAAGTTCTGCATTTGGATCTGGATTTCCCCCATAAACTAAGAATGTATCTTTAGTAGCCCTAAGGTACTTAAGAATATTCTTCACAGCAGTCCAGTGAGCTTCACCTGGATTTAGCTGATATCGACTGGTTAAGTTCTGTGCAAATGCCACATCTGGCCTTGTGCTTTTAACCGCATACATCAAGGATCCTACTGCCGAAGCATAAGGAATCCTACTCATGCGTTTCACCTCTGCAGGTGTAGAAGCACCAACTTTGCTACTCAAGCCATGATGTTCTTGCATTGGCAAATATCCTTTCTTAGAATTTTGCATATTGAATCTCTTCAATATTTTATCAATGTAAGCACTTTGGCTTAATCCAATCAATCGCTGAGATCTATCTCGATATATCTTAATTCCCAGAATAAATGCAGCTTCCCCTAAATCTTTCATAGAAAAACACTTTCCAAGATATGCCTTGACTTCATGCAAACTTGGAATGTCTTTTCCCATGATCAATATGTCATCAACATATAAAATAAGGAAAATTGATTTACTCCCACTAGCTTTTTGGTATACACATGGCTCATCAAGATTTTGAGTAAATCCAAATCTTTTGATTTCCTCATCAAATCTTTTATTCCATTGACGTGATGCTTGCTTTAATCCATAAATGGATCTATTAAGCTTGCACACACGGTTTGGAAATTCTGGATTGACATACCCCTCAGGCTGCGCCATATAGATGTCTTCATCTAGGCGACCATTTAAGAAGGCGGTTTTGACATCCATTTGCCAAATCTCATAGTCATAGTACGCAGCTATAGCTATGAGAATCCTAATAGACCTAATATCGGCTACAGGAGAAAAGGTTTCTTCGTAGTCAATACCAAACGTTTGAGTAAACCCTTGAGCTACCAAACGGGCCTTATAGGTGTGTATAATGTCGTCCATGTCTGTTTTCAACTTGTAGAGCCATTTACTCCCAACTACCTTGGCACCAGGAGGAAGGTCTACTTCAGTCCAAACATCATTTTCATGCATGGATTGCATTTCCCCATCCATAGCACCCTGCCATTTCGCCTTTTCAGGGCTATTCATTGCAGCCTTATAACTAGTAGGTTCATTAAGATCCCCTAGTATAGTCTGATCGCACTCTACATTAAGACATAGTCGATCAGGTGCTTTTATAGTCCTTTCGGATCTGCGGATAGGAACCACTTCAACTTCTGGTGGAGGACCCAGACTATCTGGTTCTTCAGGAAGTTGACTAGTGTTTTCAGAAGGTAATGCATCTACATGATCGTCTTCCAGATCATATTCTCTCCCACTGAATTCTTGAGATATGAGTTCCTTTTCCAAGAAAACTCCATACCTTGCAACAAACACTTTGTTTTCAGGAGGATAATAAAAGTAGTAACCCATTGTTTCCTTTGGGTATCCTACAAAGATGCATTTAACAGATCTTTCTTGGAGCTTATCTGCAGAGTCACGTTTAACATACGCCTCGCAGCCCCAGATCTTTAGATAAGACAAGTTAGGCACTTTACCGGTCCATAACTCATAAGATGTCTTATCTACCTTCTTTGTGGGAACCATATTGAGAATGCGAACAGCAGACTCTAAAGCATAATCCCAAAACGAGAAGGGAAGAGTTGTTAGATTAAACATAGATCGTATCATATCTTGCAATGTACGATTTCTTCTCTCAGATACACCATTTTGTTGTGGAGTATATGGAGAAGTTAGATGCTGTACAATCCCATTTTCAGCAAGATAATCTATAAACTCTTGACTCAGGTATTCACCACCTCTATCGGATCGAAGAGCTTTAATCTTCTTTCCAAGTTGCAACTCTACTTCTGCTTTAAACACTTTGAATGTTTCAAAGACCTCATGTTTATGTTTAAGTAAATAAACATAACCATAACGACTATAATCATCCGTAAATGTTAAGAAGTAGCTAGCACCCCTCCTTGACACATGTCTAAGTGGTCCACATACATCTGTATGAATAAGGCCAAGTAGATCAGAAGCCCTTTCAATCCTATTTTTAAAGGGTTTCTTTGTCATCTTGCCCGCAATACAAGATTCGCATTTATCAAATGATTCATCATTGATCTTTTCTAAAAGCCCATCGCGTTGCAGCTTTTCCATGCGAGTCTTGCCAATGTGAGCAAGTCGACAATGCCAAAGATAAGAAGAATCCTGACCTTTCTTGATTCTCTTATGGTTGATGCTATAGACTGAATTATTATTGAAAGCATTATTATCATTCATGTCCAATTCAAAGATACCATTCACAGCAATTGCGTTAAAATAAAAAACACCATTTAAAGAAACTGAAATTGCATTGCTTGAAATAGTATGATGAAATCCAAGATTCAACAAACATGAAAAGGAAATGACACCTCTAACAATTGACGGTGCATAATGACAATTATTTAAAGATAGTATGAGACCCGAAGGTAACACTAAATTAAATGTTCCTATAACTTCAACTCTTGCTCCATTACCAACGTGCAAGAATTGTTCCCCATATGCGAGCTTTCTCTCTTCTCTAAACCCCTGCAAAGAATTGCAGATATGAATTCCACAGCCCGTATCATATACCATGAATTCAGTTTATGAGACAAAGAAAATAATTCAATCATAAAGAACGCACCTGAAGTACTGGCTTGGCCAGCCTCACTTTGCTGCTTCTTTAGTCGCAAATCATCAATGTAGAGTGCACAATTGCGTTTCCAGTGCCCCGGTTGATGACAGAAGTGACACGCCTGATTCTTCTTGGTAGGAGGATTCGCCTTAGGCTTCTTGGGTTGGTTTTGATTCACCTTTGGATTAGGTTGATAAGCCAGAACTTGCTTGCTTTTGTCAGCCTTACCCTTACCCTTGTTCACATGCGATTTCTTCTGGATTCTACCCCCTTGAATTGCCAACACTTGCGGGGTAGGAGCCTTGCCCTTTGATGGTAGATGTTTCTCAAAATCAACAAGCAGTGCGAGTAATTCAGAGACTGTCTTCCCCGAGCAGTGCATGTTCCAATTTTGCACAAAACCAACAAAGTCCTTGTTAAGAGCTCTGTTGATTAAGTGAACTTGAACATTGTCGGGGTAACCAAATCCAACTCTGTGAAGCTGATCGAACAATTCTCTCATTTCATTCACATAATCTTCAACTGGTTTACCATCAGCATGCTTGCAGCTGTGTAGTTTGTCAAGAGACTCGTACAATTCAACTGCTGGAGTTTTCTCATAACGCTGCTTCAGCTCGTTAATGATATTGTATGGAAAATAATGCTCAAACTTCTTTTGCATTATAGGGTCCATACTTTGAAGCATTAAGCACCCAACTTCGTTGTACTTAGCATACTCCAATCTCCATTTAGCCTTGGCCTCCTCGGTCGCGTCAGGACCAGTAGGCTCTTCAGGACAAGAGGTCTGCAAATAATTGAGCTTGCCGGTCGCTCTCAAGACAATTCTGAGCGAACGGTGCCAATCATTGAAGTTTTTCCCAGTCAATTTGGCCCTTTCAAGATGACTCTTGAAAGCAGCAAACACGGAGTTATCGGGTTGAGCCATTTCTACAGAAAGAAAAAGTTCAAACATTAGTATTTTCGATAAGAAAATATTTTCAAGTAAACATAATACCCATGGAAATATTCATATAACCATCTTAGTTTCTTGAAAATCTAGGATCCAACTTTTCATAATTTTTCTACGTCAGTTGATCTGCCATATAGTAAATCATTATAAAAGATGGTAATCTGTCGAACAATAATTGGCAAACAATTTTCCAATTCCTAGAAAATTTATGGGATTTACTTCAAGTTGATTCATCAACTTGCCGTGTAAGCATGTTTCATCCCATCTCATGTCGTAAGCTCTAGGTCTCACGTGTTAACTTACTTAAGTCGACTAACTTAGAGACTGCAAATTAACCATGTGTGGTCTCACGCACACTCGGTAATTTGCCTTGTCCTTAATCTTTGGCCTAGGTCTCACATCTTACCAAAGAAAAATTCCAAGTGTCCTTTATCATTAGATGGCACGTGACTTAAATTTTAGGGTATTTAGTTTTTTATGTGTCAAAAACATGTATAAAGATGCATGCACTCATCTTCATGACATAAAACTTTTACAAAACAATTTTTCTATCCAATTCATTAAAGTGAGTATCATCAAAGTTTTAATTGGTGCGTTGAGCGAATTACGACATTGCACTAAGAGGCTTCGATCTAAAAGGAATCCGAGATGACATACAAGCGAGCGTAGAGACTGAATGTGTCTCTCTAAGGCCACAATTTAATGCGAAACCAAACTTTTGCCTCACCTTAGAGCATGCCATTGAGCCTCAGAAACGTTAGAGAACAGTCACCTCAACCAATTAAAAGTTTATGAAAACTCAAAACCATGTTTCACCATTATTAGTCCAATTTAATTTTTCTTTTGAAAACTACCCTTGTTATTGCTTACAATAAATAAACACATAACACTTAACAAGTAATTTTAAAAGAAACAATAAACAACTAATAAAACAAACAAGGTGAAAACACATAGCCGCATGCAAGCTTAATTAGATCAAACCCTAATTAAAACAATTCTAGGTTATCATGCGCATAATTAATCAAAGCTTTCACTTTGCACAAGTGAGCCACATACATCGCCTAAACGATTGCGTAAGCTTAGATTAATTAATACACCACATAAATTGATTTTAATTTTAATTGGAGTCTTCCCCAATTCTAGATCTATCTAATTACTACGTTGTGGATCACAAACTTGCACATAGAACATAATAATATTAATCCATGACTAACATGCATGTTTCGTCATGGATTCATGCAAACCAATTAGCAATTTGTACACATAAACATGTTACAAGCCTAGGGTTACTAATCAATTAACAATTAATGATTAATTAAAACCATAAACCCTAATTAGGGTTATGGAACAAATCGACCCCCCCCCCTTAAATTAGGGTTAGGGTTTTAAAATTTTTTACAAACTAATATAAACCCTAGAAAAACATAACATGTTATCTAAAACAATCAAAGGTACGTTTTTTATTGGTTTTAGTAATCAATTACATGTTATACATGGCTCGTGATGCCACAATGACGGCGTCACCTTCTGTGATCTTTAAGGTCTTTTGAGATTTTGTTGTTTTCCGCACTTTTTCACTCCGAAAATGCTTCTTTTGTGATTTTCTCCTCAAAAGTACCTAAAATGAGAAAAGAAACGACTTTGGGTGAAATCCAAACCAAAAACATACGAATTAGGACTCAAAATGACCCCTAAAAATGTAACATTTTTCATCTCATCAATATTACATTTAACTATTATTTTAAGAAAAAATTACTCCTTTTTTCCCATGTTTATAGGCTAAGTGAATGGCACCCGAAGCTCTTAGTGTTGAACCTTCAAATTAGAAGTCAGACGTGTACAGTTTTGTGGTAATCTTGTGGGAACTTGTACTTTGCAGCAACCATGGGGTAATTCAAATCATGTGCGCTCAGGTTAGTGACATGCTAAATTAACCAAGGAAATAAACTCTTTACTGTTATAAAAGACATCCAAAATATCTCTGAATTAAGCATTTGTGTTACTGTTTGCATATTGCAAGCTATATTTTACCCATCATAAGCTGTTGATTAAGCATTTGTGTTACTGTTTGCACATTATAAGCTATATTTTACCCATCAAAAGCTATTTTTGGCCCATTATAACCTGTCTATGCATTAAACGGGTGTTTGGTTGGCCTAAAACTAATCTACTGTTAGAAGTTATATTTGGGATCACCCACAAAAGTTTTAAGCTGTTATTTGATTATGGGTCAAATTTTGAGTATATTTTCATCCTGTTATTGTTTGGTTTAGGTCTAGGGTGTTGGGTACCGTTTGCCTTTTAATATAAGTACTTGGTCGTTTGTTTTTCGATAAATTAGTAAAATATTATGTCTAACTCACAATAGAAGTCTGTCGCTGCATGATGGTTGAACTTGCGCATTATTGAAAGCTTCTGCTATGTGATTTACATTTTTCATCACATAAGTTTTATTAAGCTTCATTGCATGAGGCATCTTTAATTACAATTAACTTTTCTGTTGCAATATGTCATTAAGAGTTAAATATTTGATTGCCTATCTAGACTAATAGCATACAAAAGATCAGCAAGGGATAATTTTGTAAATCTGTTAGTTTATACTCCTTTTTTATGTTGCTGAGTTGCTCTATATAATAAACTTTGTTGCAAGTTAAGTGAGTTCTCATTTCAATTGCGTATTATCTCACATAAAGGTAGTACATTATCTCACATAAAGTTTTTATTTAATGAGTCATGGTACATTCTTATGATTATATGAATATATGGTCATAATGTGTTTCCGACTAAGTTTATTCTTTTGGGTATCATTTTTTCAACGAGTCGCGCTTTTCCATTTGCTCTCCTGTTTCTAGCTTTCGGGTAGAGAAGGAAACTGTTTCCGGAAACTGTTTTTCAGGATATAAAAGCTACACTTTTGCTCAGATCTATGAGTACTCAAAATGTAAGCAAATATATACAACATCTTAAGTTTAGCTTAGTCAATTTCATACTCATTCACTACTTACGCGTTGTTTCTTTTGTCTTTGGTATGTGTATTACTATTCTCATATGAGCTCCGTCGACAATTTCACATCACAGAAGGATCTCAACCAATATCAGTAATGTACGTGATTTGTTCTTCTGCATTTTCAATTGTTATCTTGATGCGTGTCAAATCTCTTTTTCATTTCAGTTGGTTTGTGAACTGATAGTTTCTTGATCAACAGGGCATGTGTGATGAACAAAAGGGTGGTAGACCACCGAGCTGTAAAAACCGACATCATGAAGTTGTTAGAATTTAAGTATCATGACATTCATATAATTAAGTATACAAAGTAGCACATAATAGCGGAAGCATAGGATCAAGTATAACATATAATTATTAACTAAAACGTAAATAGAAAACGTACCTCAATAGCAATTCTTGATTGGGATTGAACAAGTGATGAACCCTAATTAGGGTTTATGTAGATCAATGTTAAACCCCTTACCTTTTTGTTTAACGATCTCTTGATAACAACAATAGTGTGTTGTTACCTCGTTCTTGTACACACAAATTAAACCGTATTAAGGTTTTGCAAGAAACTACACAAGAATGATTTTTGACAAGCAAAAAATCGAATCCCTTAAAGTTTAAGGGAGTTCGACCGGTTTTGAAAGCCAAGAGGGAGAGAAAGAAAGTTAGGGATAATTGTGTGTTCAAGAGGTGAATGACAATTGATCCTTGAGTTTGTTTATATAGGAATACAAAACTTGGTCACCAAGAAAACTCCCATCCCACCTCCTCTAGTGGTCGGCCGAATTCTAAACCCTTAGGGGTTCTAGAACTTTTCTTGTTTCCAAGTTTTCCACAAACACCACTTTCCTTTTCTTCGTCTAACGGTCGTTAGTCATTTAACGGAAAACACTAACAGTCGTTACGTTCTTGTGTCTAATAATAAACATAAATATACATTTATTATTTTTCCTTAATACTCATTTGTATCGTGTGCAATCCCGAGGTCTCGCGTTCGATTCTAGACATTTATCGTTAATATAATTAACTACATTTTAACAGGAGTACCATGGAATATCTCGCATAATGCCTTTTTTGCCCTACAGCTTTTGGGACTTCTATAGTCACCTGAGGCTGGTGTCTCTTCCATGCTTGATGCAGCCCTTACCCATCCTATAAGTTCTTTGAGCTGGCTCAAACACACGCAAACATACACATTATGAGAATTTGAAGATTAACTGAAACTTGTTGAGTTCAGGAAATGGAGCTACATAGAGCCGAGTTGGGTCTCTTTGTGTAGTATTAATTATTATACTATATAGGTTCACCTAATATTTTGGACAAATTTTTGGGCAGTCACATGTATTTCGTACAACAAAGTATGGGCATTGTTGGCTTATCCATTGAAAGGAAGTGAGCAGGCATTCGAGAAGTGGTCAGGTAACAACTAACAAAAAGTTCCAGGTAAGTTTAATATACCCTTGAACAAAGACAAAATAATAGTAACTCTTTTAGTTCACTGTTTGTTGATAAATAACAGCTTTATCACAAAGGAATTCATGTCTGATATAATATAACCGACCCTTCTAAGTGCAAGTAGATATTTGTAGAGGGCGTTTGGAAATCATGTGATATACATTGGCAGTGCCTCTATCAAATTTATAGGATCTTCCTCGTGCTGAAGTGAAATCCACTATTGATGAGTGTGGTGAAGCTATACTAAAAGTGTTGGTGATAACTGGAGACTTTTGTTCAAAAATAGGATTGCTTTATGAAGCCGAGGAACTTAGAGGTAAAAGTTTTACGGTTAAAGAATTCATTTGACTCTCAGCCTTGCAACAACGAGATACTTTGTCAAAGCGAGGTGGAAAAAGTGTTCTCTCGTGCTGAACCGAGGCACAAACAAGAGATAGTGAGGATGCTTAAGTAGATGGGTGAAGTCGTAGCAGTGACATTAGATGGTGTTAATGAAGCATACTTGGAGTCCCTTCTAAAGGTATAAACAAAAATAAAACCATGTCGCGTAACGCATGCAAAATGAGGTATGCATCTTTATCTTTTGCAGTTATTTTCAAGTGTTAGCTAGCTGTGATAGTCGTTAACATTAGATACTTAGCAAATGTTGCCAATGAAAATACTATCTTGCGTTGTCAAAGTGTCTGTAACTGTTTATGTAACAATATTCTGAGTTTTTGGCAACTGGGTGTGTGTATGCTTATTATGATTATGGCGCGGACAACTAAAACATTTTGATTCCTGTAAAATTCTTTTGGTTTTTGGTTTTTGGTTTTTGGTTTTCTAGGATATATTTATTTATTTATTTTGTGGGTACTGTAACACATTTTGAGAAAGTTTTATTTCTATTCACAATAAGTCTTTAAATTTATTTTCACAAACTATCATTTTTGGTCATTTACGTATTTGTCTTGAATAATCTTGATGTATCTATAAGAAACGCAAATACAAGAATCTTTTCATTGAACAAACATGAGGTCCATATGCTGTTATTTAGGAAACCGCTTTGTTGTTTCAAAAATTGTGAATGAGACTCCTAAAATAGACACATTTATTTATGAAGATATCTGATTAGTTGCAATCCATTAGACCATGAATGGTTTTTATTTGATTAGGTGCAGTCCATGTGTGTTCTTTTTGTTATACTAGACGAGTACCCGTGCATAGCAACGGGATTTTATAGCGATAGATAGTTTATTGATAAAAAAAAGTTTATAGGTTATAAACGAAAAATAATAAAAGTTTTTAGATTTGAGAATTAAACATAATGTTTTGAAACCCGGTTCGACCCGGGTGGTTCAACCGGTTGAACCGTTCCGGTCGAAAAATAGGTCGATTTAAACCGGGTCAACTTGCTAGGTTGGGTAAAAAACGGGTCAAATTAAACTGGGTCAACCCGCCGGGTTTGAAGCGTCCCGGGTTAGCCCGGTTTGTGTTTTAATTGGTTGTATTTAATTTGATAGATTTGTTTTTAATTGGTTGTACAAAGTGAATAAATCATTGTAGTTTTAAGTAATAGATAATGTTTTGAAACCCGGATCGACCCGGGTGGTTCAATCGGTTGAACCGTTCCGGTTGAAAAATGGGTCGATTTAAACCGGGTCAACTTGTTAGGTTGGGTCGGAAATGGGTCAAATTAAACTGGGTCAACCCGCCGGGTTTGAAGCGTCTCGGGTCAACCCGGTTTGTGTTTTAATTGGTTGTATTTAATTTGATAGATATGTTTTTAATTGGTTGTACAATGTGAATAAATAATTGCAATTTTAAGTAATGGGGTGTTTTAATAAGAGTATTAATTACATTTAACTTTTCTCTCTCATTTGACCATTCTTGACTAAGGGANTTTGATAAATTTGTTTTTAATTGGTTGTACAAAGTGAATAAATCATTGTAGTTTTAAGTAATAGATAATGTTTTGAAACCCGGATCGACCCGGGTGGTTCAATCGGTTGAACCGTTCCGGTTGAAAAATGGGTCGATTTAAACCGGGTCAACTTGCTAGGTTGGGTCGGAAATGGGTCAAATTAAACTGGGTCAACCCGCCGGGTTTGAAGCGTCTCGGGTCAACCCAGTTTGTGTTTTAATTGTTTGTATTTAATTTGATAGATATGTTTTTAATTGGTTGTACAATGTGAATAAATAATTGCAATTTTAAGTAATGGGGTGTTTTAATAAGAGTATTAATTACATTTAACTTTTCTCTCTCATTTGACCATTCTTGAAAACTCAACATTTCTTGAAAATTTCACATTTCAAGTTTGACCATTTTTCCATTACTAGACGAGTACCCGTGCATAGCAATGGGATTTTATAGCGACATATAGTTTATTGATAAAAAAAAGTTTATAGGTTATAAACAAAAAATAATAAAAGTTTGAAGATTTGGGAATTAAACATAATGTTTTGAAACCCGGTTCGACCCGGGTGGTTCCACTGGTTGAACCGTTCCAGTCGAAAAACGGGTTTGAAGCGTCCCGAGTCAACCCGGGTCGTGTTTTAATTGGTTGTATTTAATTTGGTAGATATGTTTTTAATTGGTTGTACAATGTTAATAAATCATTGTACTTTTAAGGGCAAAATATTTATTAATGTATTGAACTTGTCACTTTTTTGACTTTCGTGTAGCGAAAAAAAAAAGTAGCTTTTTGATGAACTGAACTTCATTTTTTTGGCCTTTTTGATGTATTATTGACATTTTTGCCCCTGAAAAAATTGAAAAAAACTGAAATTCCAAGGGCAAAATAGTCCGAAAAAAGTACAAAAATCCATCAAAAAAGACAAAAAATGAAAGTTTAGTACATCAAAAAGTTACTTTTTTTTTTCGCTACACGGAAGTCAAAAAAGTGGCAAGTTCAATACATTAATAAATATTTTGCCCTACTTTTAAGTAATAGATAATGTTTTGAAACCCGGGTGGTTCAACCGGTTGAACCATTTCGGTCGAAAAATGGGTCGCTTTAAACCGGGTCAACTTGCTAGGTTGGGTCAAAAATGGGTCAAATTGAACCGGGTCAACCCGCCGGGTTTGAATCGTCCCGGGTCAACCCGATTTGTGTTTGAATTTGGTGTATTTAATTTGGTAGATATACTTTAATTTGGTTGTACAAGATGAATAAATAATTGTACTTTTAAGTATTGGGGTGTTTTAATAAGAGTATTAATTATTTTCATTTTCTCTCTCTTGTTGAACACTTAACATTTCACTTTTGACATTTTTGTATTATAAGTAGTAAAGATAGGTAGTATAGATGTGAATAAATAATTGTAATTTTAAGTAATGGGGTGTTTTAATAAGAGTATTAATTACATTTAACTTTTCTCTCTCATTTGACCATTCTTGAAAACTCAACATTTCTTGAAAATTTCACATTTCAAGTTTGACCATTTTTCCATTACTAGACGAGTACCCGTGCATAGCAACGGGATTTTATAGCGACAGATAGTTTATTGATAAAAAAAGGTTTATATGTTATAAACAAAAAATAATAAAAGTTTGAAGATTTGAGAATTAAACATAATGTTTTGAAACCCGGTTCGACCCGGATGGTTCAACTGGTTGAACCGTTCTGGTCGAAAAACGGGTTTGAAGCGTCCCGGGTCAACCCGGTTTGTGTTTTAATTGGTTGTATTTAATTTGATATATATATTTTTAATTAGTTGTACAATGTTAATAAATCATTTTACTTTTAAGCAATGTTGCAAAAATCGTGAATCGGTAGTCGGGCGGTCGACCACCCTGCAGCGATTAATCGGCCAAGGCGGGATTAATCGGTGATTAATCGGTTTGGCATTTCCTACATGTTTTGGGTATTTCTGGAGAGCAAACTAAAGATCTTAACTGATTCCAAGCCTACTATGTTTTCAAACCTCAATAAAAGGCTCCAATTCTGTTTATGAGGCCCATTATGCGTTATACGTGAAATAAACGATCCCCAAATTAAGTAGAATGCCTAAATTTTTATTTTTTTAAATCTGACCGATTCGGCCGATTTGGCCGATTCAGCCGATTTTTTACCGATTCGGCCGATTTTTGACCGATTTGGCCGATTTTTGACCGATTTTTCTGATTTTTTTGCCTAGGCCGATTTTCAAAAATCAACAAGGTGTATGACCGATTAACGATTAATCGGCGATTAATCGGCCGATTCGGCCGATTTTTGCAACATTGCTTTTAAGTAATGAATAATGTTTTGAAACCCGGTTCGACCCGGGTGGTTCAACCGGTTGAACCGTTCTGGTCGAAAAATGGGTCGCTTTAAACCGGGTCAACTTGCTAGGTTGGGTCGAAAACGGGTCAAATTGAACCGAGTTAACCCGTCGGGTTTGAATCGTCCCGGGTCAACCTGATTTGTGTTTGAATTTGTTGTATTTAATTTGGTAGATATGCTTTAATTTGATTGTACAAGATGAATAAATAATTGTACTTTTAAGTATTGGGGTGTTTTAATAATAGTATTAATTACATTTCACTTTCTCTCTCTTGTTGAAAACTCAACATTTCACTTTTGACATTTTTGTATTATAAGTAGTAAAGATAGGTAGTATAGATAATTGGAAGTCTATGATGTATCATGTGCTTTTAAAGTAACCTATATTTTTATGTGTTTTGATTCATGTGATGACATATACAATCTGTAATGTATAAATATTTTATTATTTTTTTTTATAACTTGAGTATGGCCTAACAATAATTTTTTTTGTTAGTCAGATAACTAATACATTTCCTATATCGTTATCGGAAAATAATTTGAGTCATTGTTGATCCTCAAATATTGAGTATGAACGTGTTTATAACTTTGAGTTTGAGTATGACCTAACATTTGTAGTGGAGATCCGGTACGATTAAGTTTTAGCGACTGCAAAATTGTCATTTGTAACTCAAACATGTTAGTATTGCACTATATACTTTTAGGAATATTGTATTTGAATATTAGAAGTCTCAAATTATGCAGATATAATGTAGTGCTCAAAGAAATCATGACAAGAAGTTTGTATGAAGCTAATGAATGTACGTCAAAGGTTTATTGATAGAACTTATTTAGTTCTATATAGTATAGGATTTGTACATGTATACTAAAGGAATCGATATAGGTTGGTATGTGCTTTATGTTTTTCCCTTTGACATGTATTTGGAGTTTGCCATCTTTTGTAACTATTTGATTATATACATACAATTCATCTTTAGGAGAAAATCTTTGTAGTTAACTTGAGTATATAAATTATTAGACACAAACATATATATGTAATAGTGGTGCATATAGAGGTACTTGAATGCGTATAAACACTCACATGTATATTGAAAAAAAATGCTATTACTCTGTTTTTATTATATCATTTTCTTTAACTAATCGTATATATTATGACTATATATATCTTATAATCGTTTATATCATGACCATATACTTCTTTAATTTCTGTAATCTATTATTTTAAACAATGTTGCAAAACAAGGCATACAACGTTGATTAATCGCTGATTAGGTGCTACAAGGCCATCAACCTTTCCGATTTGTGTAAATCGGTCAAACAACGCGGTCAACCGTGGCCAACAACATTTAATGATGGTTAACGGTGGTCAAGCTTGCATGAAACCTTCAAACCTTGCTGGAAATACCTAAAACTCATCGTAAAATTGTTTAATAAGTGATACTTGCTGTTTATATCTATTTCAAGATGCTTTTTAAAGAAAAATCTTGCGAGTTATACCTAAAATTTGTCAAAAATACCTAAAACTTTCCAAAAATATAGAAACTTATCGAAAATGCCAATCCGATTAATCCCGCCTAGACCGATTACGAGCTACAGGGGGTCGACCGACCGACCACCGATTCACGATTTTTACAACCTTGATTTTAAATGAATTGAGGAAGCTAGCCGCCCATTAGGTGGGCCTTGAGGCTATGTAAAGATGTTTTTTTAATAAGTGATACTTGTTGTTTATATATATTTCAAGATGTTTTTTAAAGAATCTTTCGAGTAATACCTAAAATTTGTCGGCAATACCTAAAACTTTTCAAAAATATAGACAACTTATCGAAAATGCCGATCTGATTAATCACCGATTAATCCCGCCTAGACCGATTACGAGCTACAGGGGGTCGACCGCCGGACTACCGATTCACGATTTTTGCAACCTTAATTTTAAACGAATTGATGGAGCTAGCCGCCCATCAGGTGGGCCTTAAGGCTATGTAAATTTGTTTTTAGCTTTAACTTAAGCTTTCCTCTCATAAGGCTTGCTCGCTTATCGGACGGGTTATGCTACTATAATTTCTCTTATATATAATTTTTATTTCAAATTATAATTTTAAAAATAATCTATACTCTAAACAATAAATTTTAACATTTTAACAGTTCAGTAAATGTTGATCCTTAATTATTTCATCATATATTATTTTCGGAAAACTAATACCTTTCAATGATAATTATAAGTCATGCCCGTCCATCGGGCGGGCTTTGAAATCTAGTATATATATATATATATATATATATACAGTAAGGATCAAATAAGAAGAATAATAAAAATAGGATGATAGGAAGTAACCATAACCACACATTATTTTCATTCAAATTTTCCCTCCCAAATTAAAATGTGTGGCTAGAATTACTTCCTATCCTTCTTATTTTAATTATTCTTCTTATTGGATCTCTTCCCTATATATATATATATATATATATATATATATATATATATATATACTACCTATAATGGAAAAATGATCAAACTTGAAATGTGAAATTTTCAAAAAATGTTGAGTTTTCAAGAATGGTCAAATGAGAGAGAAAAAATAAATGTAATTAATATTCTTATTAAAACACCCCATTACTTAAAATTACAATGATTTATTCACATTGTACAACCAATTAAAAACATATCTATCAAATTAAATACAACCAATTAAAACACAAACCGGGTTGACCCGGGACGCTTCAAACCCGGCGGGTTGACACAGTTTAATTTGACCAATTTCTGACCCAACCAAGCAAGTTAACCCGGTTTAAATCGACCCATTTTTCGACCGAACGGATCAACCGGTTGAACCACCGGGGTCGATCCGGGTTTCAAAACATTATCCATTACTTAAAAGTACAATGATTTATTCACATTGTACAACCAATTAAAAACATATCTATCAAATTAAATACAACCAATTAAAACACAAACCGGGCTGACCCGGGACGCTTCAAACCCGACGGGTTGACCCAGTTTAATTTGACTCGTTTTCGACCCAACCTAGCAAGTTGACCCGGTTTAAATCGACCTATTTTTCGACCGGAACAGTTCAACCGGTTGAACCACCCGGGTCGAACCGGGTTTCAAAACATTATGTTTAATTCTCAAATCTTAAAACTTTTATTATTTTTCGTTTATAACCTATAAACTTTTTTTTATCAATAAACTATCTATCGCTATAAAATCCCGTTGCTATGCACGGGTACTTGTCTTCTATACTACCTATAATGGAAAAATGGTCAAACTTGAAATGTGGAATTTTCAAGAAATGTTGAGTTTCAAGAATGGTCAAATGAGAGAGAAAAGTTAAATGTAATTAATACTTTTATTAAAACACCCCATTACATAAAATTACAAATATTTATTCACATTGTACAACCAATTAAAAACATATCTATCAAATTAAATACAACGAATTAAAACACAAACCGGGTTGACCCGGGACGCTTCAAAACCGGCAGGTTGACCCAGTTTAATTTGACCCATTTCCGACCCAACCTAGCAAGTTGACCCGGTTTAAATCGACCCATTTTTCGACCGGAACGGTTCAACCGGTTGAACCACCCGGGTCGATCCGGGTTTTAAAACATTATCCATTACTTAAAAGTACAATGATTTATTCACTTTGTACAACCAATTAAAAAACATATCTATCAAATTAAATACAACCAATTAAAACACAAATCGGGCCGACCCGGGACGCTTCAAACCCGGCGGGTTGACCCAGTTTAATTTGACCCGTTTTTGACCCAACCTAGCAAGTTGACCCGGTTTAAATCGACCTATTTTTCGACCGGAACGGTTCAACCGGTTGAACCACCCGGGTCGAACCGGGTTTCAAAACATTATGTTTAATTCTCAAATCTAAAAAATTTTATTATTTTTCGTTTATAACCAATAAACTTCTTTTTATCAATAAACTATCTATCACTATAAAATCCCGTTGCTATGCACGGGTACTCGTCTAGTAATACAAAAATGAAATTAAAAGAAGTGAACTTCTTACAAATAGACTTATACGACATAATGTTCCCATACAAAAAGATGACCAAATAAGGAAATAAAAAACATTATAGCGAAATGGCAGCAACAATTACAGCTAATAGATAAAAAAGACAGCTATATTTAACTATAAATCTCCATCTCCTGTAATTTAAGTTTATGAAAATCGGTACCTAATTGTAACAGACGCATGCGGCCAAGTAAAACAGGCCATATTGATTATGAAAATGCAATATGCAGAGAACACGCCAAATTAACTAGCAGACTCTAGATGCAACATGATGTACACTTTTGAAACGCCAATATAATTTTACAAACCGTAAAATAGTTTTAGGCACACACACACTACCCAGAAAGATTTACCTGTCATATTGTAATACAAAATGGGTACTACAGACCATAATTTGAAAACATAATACACGCATAGAATCCACAACCATAATACTTGTGAATAACACAAGAGTAATAGGCAAGACGTCCAACGTCATCGATAATAAGGCTACGTGAAGTTCAAGCAACCAAAAACCAGAAACACTTACATTTTCATATGGTCATAATAACACCCGTTAAGCGAGAAGATAGACACCAACACAATAGGAAAACGAAAAAAAGAAAAGAAAAAAAGAATACTCAATGAATGAACGCCGCGTTACTAAAACATCTAACGATTATATGCCTATTAAAACAGAATGTACACTATGAAAAACTAATTTATTTAGTCAACACCTTTCACATGAGCATCAACCCAATTTACAAAACCAAAAGCATCATATACCCTGGTCAAAAGAATAACCATGGCTTACTTGCAAACAACTTACACACGCTCAAGAATTGCCAAGATTTTGTTGACAACAATACCATAACTTTAATAATTCTTATCAAATGACAACCAGTCACTAACAAAATCCGACACACCTGCCAATTATAACAAGAGTGTATAAACTCATGAACAATAATCAACTTCCCTATCTGTCAATGAGCATTATGAAAAAGGCAAACAACAATCCGATAATTGAAGCACTTCTACATTGTCCACGCAAAACAAACATAAAATATGCTATTTATGACTGCCTCTATTGAACAAGCCAAAGACAAAAAACTATTTGTCGAAATTTGCAGCCCCGATATTGACCGAGAATCCTAAAATAGACATCGAATGCACGCATAACCAACCGAAGAATCAACTGTGTATGCAAATTTATTTGCTTAATTAACAATAAACTGCAAACTAGCGTACGTTGCCGTTTCTATGGCAACCCAGTCCCTAACTATTTCGCTTGCAATAAAACAAGAACCATAAAAAAGAAGGCCCCATCAGCAAAACATAACTATAAACATCACACAATCCATAGATAATCGACATAAACGCATGAAAATACTGATCACAGATCAATGACAAATATCAAACACATGATAATATATAATAAGTGTTTACATACAGACCGATTTTCATAGCCAAAACATGAAACCAAAAAACAACATATCTGCCACCGTCGCCACTGGCCTTCAACAAAATTAACAACCAACAAAATGCAGCATGACGGCTTCCACAAAGTACTGGCTTCTTAGACAACTTACA